>PVIA01009625.1:0-59333 GCA_004024845.1 Tonatia bakeri
ATGGCGGGGGTTATATAGGGACGGGAAAAGGGAAGCTGCTCTGATAGGCTGCTCCGTGCGTGTTCACCTCCTGCCCTTGCTAGTGATTGGTCAGTCAGGTGCGTGATCAGTACCTTCATTGGTCGCTGGTTCGCGTGCTCTGCGGATGCCCCCAGGGGGCAGTGCTGGTGGCTCAGACCGCGATATGCTGTCTTGCTGATGGCGTCAGCGAACTAAGGCCCCAACAATACATGTTTCAAGCGTACAGCTCAACAAAGCACCGTCACTGCATCATGCACCCCTCACCCCGAGTAAAGTCTCCTTCCATCCCCACTTATCCCCACTTCTCCCTCTTCCATCTCCCCCACCCCCTTTGCCACTGGGGCCATCGCCACACCGTTGTCTGTGTCTGTGTGTCCGAGCACGTGGTCTATCTTAGAGAAAAGAATGTATATTCTGCTGACTTAGGATGAAATGTTTTGTAAATACCAATTAAATCCATCTGGTCCAGTGTGTCATTTAAGGTCGCTGTTGCCTTGTTGATTTTCTGTCTGGAGATCTATCCATTGATGTCACTGATGTCAGTGGGGTGTTAAAATCCCCAACTATGGCTGTGCTGCTGTTGACCTCTCCCTTAATGTCCACCAAGATTTTCTTTATCTCTTTAGTTGCCCCTGTGTTGGGTGCATATGTGTTTACCAGGGTTACATCCTCTGGTCGGATTGGTCCCTTTCATATTGTGTAGTGATCTTTTCTCTCTTGTTATGGCCTTTGTTTTGAAATCTATTTTGTCTAATGTAAGTCCTGTTGGCCCAGTATTTTTTTTTTTCATTTTCACTTGCATGGAATTTTTTTTTTTCATTTTCTCACTTTCCATCTGTATCTTTTGTTCTGAGGTGGGTCTCCTAGAGACAGCATCCAATTTGTATTTCTTAATCCCTTCACCTTTTTCACCCGGCCCCCTTTCCTTCTCCCACCTGGCAATGCTTAAGTTTGGTCTCTGTATCGATGAGTCTGTTTGTTTTGTTTGTTCTTTGGGTTCTACATATAAGTGAAATCACATGACATTTGTCTTTTATGTGTGACTCATTTCACTGGTCCATCCATGTTTCATGACTGGTAAGCTTTCATTCCTTTTTTAGTAGCTGAGCAATATTCCATTGTATCTATGTACCACCTCTTCTTTATCCACCATTTAAGGACATTCTTAACAAGAATGTTGGTTCAGTATCTTAATGAAATCATCAAGGATGCGGGTTCTTACATCCTTCTCTTTCATCTTCTTCATAGTGCTAGGTTTCAGTCCCAGTTGTGTGTTTTTTGTTTTGTTTTGTTTTGTTTGCTTCACAGTCACAGCATGGCTACTGGGGCACAAGACATCACAACCTCACACAATAGCATCCAAAGCAGAAAGGAGGAAAGGGAGCAAGAGATCTATCCTCAGGTACTGCTTTCTTTTTCACTGAAGGAAAATATCAGTCCTACAATCCTCCATGCCAACTTCATTTTTACCTCATTGGCCAAAGCTCATGCACATGGTCACCCTTGGCTGCAAGGGAAGCTGGGAAAGTAGCTGGATTTTCAACCTCTATAGTGGGAAGTAGGCACGAGAAAAAAATGGGAAATGGCTACTGGCTGGGAACCAGTCACGTCTGCCACACTATCCCCATTTAAAATATTAAGAAATGAGATTAAAAAACTTGTTTCAGGTCACAGGGGCAGTAAGTGGCAGAATCATAGACATAATGATGCCCAATTCCAAAGCCCGTGCTCTTAACTACTGTCAAATTCCATCCTAGGCACTGACTAGACCTTAAAAAGTCAAATGGTGGCCAATTTCGATGTAGTCACATTGTCAAAAAGAGAATGAAGATTTGAAGTCAGGCTTGAGGATCCAGGGAGGAGATAAGAAATGGACCTCCTCTGGAAGGCAGTAGGATTCTGCCTGGACAGGACAGGGTGGGTGAGTGAAAGCCAGGCAGCGTTGTCCTCTCGATGCCTTTGGCACCCTCCCCTAACTGTAAGTTTGGCTGCACAGGGCTTGGCTTTGCCCTCATCAGCAGAGGCAGCTGAGTCAGAAGATGATGATCCTGGGGAGGGAGTCAGGGGCCCAGGGATGGGCTGGTCATTCCTGGGCCCTGCGTCAAGGGGCTCTTAACCACTCCCTCCCAAGAAGGTCAGTGGTGACAGGCCTTTTAATAAAGGATAATGGCATTTTGCATTCAGATATCCTCAGCCACTGACTCATCACTGCAGTTGCCACCTGAAAGACAAGTAAATCAGAAGAGGAGGAAGAATTTAACAGGCCTAGGGTGAAACCAGGTTAAGGTGTGGACCGCCAGGGCCCCTCATGACTGCTGCAGCCAGTGCAGGTCACTCCTCGCCCTCTCTGGCACAGAACCAGACTGCATGGAACACTCCCATCATCACCGAAGGTTCTATTCGACAGCCCTACAATGGAATGAGGGTGGAGGAGGGCTGGTTTCCCAAAAGGAAATCGAGATGCTGGGACATGAAGAAGGGTGGATGAATGTTGGGAAAGCAAAATGGATGCCCACTGTGAGCCATTCTTAACTGAGAGTTGCAGACTACGAGACCGGAGACCGAGGAGGGGGAAACTGCAGGTGCCTAAACACAGAATCCTGCTTAGCATTGCAGAGGGGTCACAGGCTTCCTGGAGCCAAACAATGAGCCCAGGACCCTGGCTTGGAACATCTTGGTGTTCAGGGAATTGTAGCAAGACAGTGGAGGCTGGAGGAAATCACTTTTCAAGGTTTTACTGCCTGTGCGCTGTCTCCAGAGCTTCCTTTTTTTCTCCACCACAATGCCCTTAGTCTGGGAACAAGAAGAATCTGTCTCTACTCCTAATTATCGGGTAAGACACAAACGATGCAAATATTATGCTAAATGAGACCCCTTAAAATAGCAGAGAGCAAACCAGCAGCAAAAGATGCCTTGTCATTTGCAATTTGCAAACGAGTTTGATGCCTTTCTTCATCCTCTCCCCACTTCCCACCCCTGTTGTTGATGTTAATATGAATTCCTGAAGGAGTCACCTTCCCCCCAGAAAGGAGTCCCTTGAGGGGAGGAGGAGAGGAAAACGGGGGTTTGGAAATGCAGCTTGATTGTCTACATCTGATTAGTAATTACCTGCTGAGAAGAACTCTGGAGAGAAACACTGTCACCCTCTGATGAGGAAAAGGTTTGGAGAGGCAGATCTGCCAGGTGGAGGGCGGGGTAGGAGGGTGATGAAAAGGGGAGGGAGGTGCTAACAGACACGCAACGGGGGTGGCTGCCAGGTAGGCTGGGGACAGGCCAGCAGAGCAGTGCATCCTTTGCCAGCATTTCCACTCCACCCTTCATCATCACGGGTGACCTTGAGTTTGGTGTGGCTGAAATTGGGTGCTTCGGTTTCCTTATCTGTAAAATGGGAATAAAGCTGCTATCGGCCAGTTAGAGCTGCTGTGAAAACTGAATAAAGTCCTGTTACAGTCCATGTGTTGAAACAAGCTCCAATTCAGCCTCCAACTGACAGGACGTTGGTTGGGACTGAATAAGACCCCAAGAAGGCCACCCTGGTCTCTGCCAACACGGCCACAGACCCATATCCTTTAAAAATGGAACCTGGTAGTTGATAACCAGCTTCTGACCACCTGTGTCACCAGCAAGGAATGCTGACTTGGTGGATCCCAGACAAAAGTAACCAAAAACAGACCATTTGGTGTTAGCTGTTTTCATGAACTTCCTCACTAGAGGTGAAGAATGAAAAAGGAGATTCAACTTATCCAGCATTCTCGGTTGTTCTAAATGCAGAAGAGACCCTGGCAGGAAGGCTTCCTCCCCACCAAGGCCCCTTCCACAGCTGGGTGGATGGCACAGTACCCAGGGACTGCCCCTTCCCATTCCTTGAAACTCAGAACATGTGACTCAGTCTACACACTGCTGGGTGACCTGGAGCGACTGGCTTAACCTCTCTGATCCTCAGTTTCTTCATGTGTAAAATGGAATGCACAGAAGCAGTCTTCTGCATTGCTTTTTCTTCCCTCTGCATTTCCTTGTCTTCTCCAAATGATTTAGCTCATAGCTCTCCTCTGTCTTTCTGAACAGCACACCAACCTCCCCCAGAGCACACAGGTCCCTTCATGTCCCCCAAGACCTGCCTAGCCTCCTCACAGCCTGGTTGCTGCTCCCAGAAGAAAGCAGTCCATTTTGGTATTGTGTGTCCAGGAAATGGGGGTAGTGGCTAGACTTTGCATTATTACCGGTTATATTAGCACCTATGATGATCTTCCCACTGTGGGAAGGATGGGGCTAAAGCAGTGGTCCTCGGCCATGACTGCTCATTGCACTTATCAGCAGAGATTTTAAAATACTGATGCCCAGGCTCAACTCCCTTCCCTGTGATCCTAATTTAATTAGGTGGGTGTGGCTTAAGTATTGTTTGTTTGTATTTTAACCTAGATGATTCTAATTTGCAGTTATGTTTGAGAACTACTAAGCTAGAGAATCTAGGGCTAGTGAACGATCTGCAGTAATGGGCTAAAGTCTTAAACACATTTAAAAACTGTATCATAAGGAAAGTAATGATATTTTGACTGCAATAAAAAAAACCCTCTTTTTTGCTACCCCCAAACCATAAGCCAAATTAGGAAAAGAAACTATAATAAATATGAAGGGCCAATAATGGTGGAATTAGGCATTCCCCTAATTACCTTCAGAGAAATTTTAAAACTCTGTCATATATAAAGAGCTCTTGCAAATCAACAAGAAATATAAAAGAAAACAAACTCCAATTACAGAAAATGAACCAAAGACATAAAAAACCATTCTCGGTAGAATAAATACATGTCTAATAAGCTTATAAAAAAATTAAAACTGGAAACAAGATATTGCCTTTTAAATCTATTAAATTAGCAAAAATAAGAAAAAAATCTCTATGCTGGCCAAAGAAAAGGAAGCGCTCTCAGACACTGCCAGTGGGATTTAAATTAGTCCAACCTTTCTGGAAAGCAATTTGGCAGGACAATTCCAATTATGGTAAAAAAACATATGTGCACATTTTAAGCACATGAAAAAATACTGGGAGGATATAAAACAAACGCTAACAGCAATTTTCTTTCTGCAATAAGATAAGGGTAATTTCTATTTTCTTCTTTATATTTTTCTTTGTTTTCCAAATTCCCACAGTGGGCGTGAATTGCTTTCATAATGAGGAAAAAAGAAAAACAATGAAAAGAGATATATATATTTAAAAAAAAAACTTTTTATATTCTCTTGAAATGTCTTTTTACCCTTTCATTCTAGGATGCTTGATTCCAGACGGCTAAGCTCTTTCTGGAGAGTTCCGTACTTCATCCTGAGAGAGTTGTCAAATAAAAAGAACTGGTTATTTGACTGTCTAGCAAAAAAGAAAACGCATCTGCTCTGCACTCAGCAGAACTGTGTAGCTATCTTGTCTTGGCCTCTTCCTGCTTGTGTGACCTTGGGTGAGTTATTCGAACTCTCTGAGGTTTGGATTCCATATCTTTAAAGGAAGACATATAATCATTCCTACCCCATAGGGCTGAGATAGCTCATGGAAAGGGCCTGGGACAGTGCCAGGTGCACAGGAGACGCTCAGTACGTAGTAACTAGTACAGATGGTGGAGAAAAGCAGGGAATCCTCCTAACTGGGAAGCGGTCCTCTAGAGGGTGTGGAAGTTAACAGAAGTGGAGCCAGAGCAGCCATCCCAGAGGAACTGTCTTGCATGTCTTGCTTCTTGAACCTTTGGAATGTCTAAACTGGGAAAAATGACTTTGGACTGGGCCAGACCAACTTTGCCTTACTCACAACTGTTTGCAAAACTATTGGGAAAGCAGACACCTTGACCACAAGAGCTGACGATGATGGATTCTCTTTCTGAAGATAAAATCAGTAGCTAGCCATGTGTAGTCTGTTGGCACCAACAGAAATGTCTTTCTTCCATTCATGTAATTACTCTCTTCCTTTTCTCATGAAAACACCCTTGCCCTCACCCTGTGGTTGGAACTCTACTTGGGTTTCTGCCTGAACCTGTGCTTCCAGAATTGCAATTCTTTTGATCCCAAATAAACGCTTATTGCTCTCATTTTGACTTTTTGTTTTTAGGTTAACAAGGAAAACTTCAACCCACTCAGAGAAAATTATCCTGATACGTACACCTCACACCATTATTCCTATTTTATAGAAGGCACTCTGAAGGCTCTCAGGAAGGTAGAATTCTTTGCTCAAGATCCTCCCAGGGGTCCAAAATTCAGGGCTGAGCAAGCAGCAAAGCCCAGCTTTCTCCACTCCTGGAGTACTGCTCCGCGGCGATTCCCTGGCCCGGAACGACGTGGCGCCCACCTTCCCACATCCCCACTTCTCACCCACAGTAACATCTCCTCCTTCCACCAACACGACCCCCCAGTGTGGATGGAAGCAAATTAGTGACGGGAAAACTGAAAGTCGCCTAAATGTCTATGAGCTCTGCAAAGACAGGAACTGTGTCAATTTTCCCTTTTGTGTCTCTAGTTCCTTTGAGTCACAGCTGAGCTTGAACTAGGGAGGGACAAGAAGGAGTCAAACAGTCCCTGGCCCCAGGCTCCTGGCCAGTCCAGGAAGGTGTCGTGATTTTTCCTCCAGCCGCCATCAAGTAGAACAGAGAGACAGAGTCGGCTGCTGGACAAAGAGGGGCAGATGGTGGAGAGTTGTGTCGGCCACTGCGAGGACTTTGGCTTTTCATTGAAGGCAGAGATTTTTGCCTTTTGTTCATTGATGTATCCTCAACACACAGAACACTGCCAGGCACATAGTAGGCACTCAATGATAGTGGTAAAAACAAAGAAATCAATACAAGGCAGCCAACAGAAACCCCCGCCACTGAAATATATTTACGATGTATATGCTGCTTAGTTGTTTGCTTGTTTGTGTTTAAGGCAGATTAGAAAGGAGTACAAAACTGGATAATCACAAATTGTTCACAGTGGTTGGTTTGGGACAGTACATTTGGATCTTGTTTTTTGTTGTTTTTTTTTCCTGATTCTAACTAAATATTTCCAAAAAAGAACATGCGATATTTGTATGAGAAAGGAATTTTTAAAAAAATGAATCAATCAGATGATGGAGTAGGAAGGAAGAAAGAAAGGAGCTAGGAAGAGGAGAGATTAATTTAGGCTGTGGAAATCTAATCCATGCACACCTTCTATACCCCCTTCCCCCCCCCCTCTCTCACATACACACACACACACACACACACACACACACACACATATCCCAGGAAGCCTTCTTCCCCTTCCTTGGCCCTGCCCTTGGCTACATTCCAGGCTCTCTCCGCTTCTGGCAGCATCTCCACATCCTCCCAGAATGCCCAGCAGCCCCCTCCTACCCCGGCCACAATGGAGGATGCATTCAGATCGAAGACAAAGGCAATTAGCAAGGGCCTGCTGCCTGGTTCCTCTAATTGCCCACACTCCTGAAAAGAAATAAATAATGGCTCTTTCTGAGGAAAATAAAAACATCTCAGCCATTAGCCCCACATGTGTGCAGAGCAGGCCTCCCTGAGGAACACCCAGGAATTGCCAGCGATGGGAAGAGCATGACCGGAAAGGTCGCTACCCCAGGAGGGGTGAGGCTAGCTGACCACAGTGAACCCTTGGCAGACTCTCTGGGGGCTGACCATGAACCTCTAATGTGAAATCAGGCCTCTAAAAAGAATTATGTTCAAATCCCATCCCTACCATTCACTTTCTGGGTGGCCTCGGGCCAATTATACTGCCTCTCTGAGCCTCGCTACCAAACAGGAGCAGGGGACAGCACCAGTCTCAAAGAGTTATTGTGGGGGCTGAGTGAGGAAGCACCCAGTAAAAGCTACTGATTGTTGTTATTACATATGAGCATCCTTCCCCCCTCTCCCGCCTGTGCGCCCTCCCCTGCCCCATCCATATCTCACTAATTCGTACTCCTCCTACCAGATGCAGTTCAGAATGCTGCCTCTCCCAAGATGCCTCTCTGACCCCTTCAGGCCGAACTGGATGCCCCTGCCGTGTGCTCCCAGTTCTCCGGCTACCTTAAGCAGCAAGGGAGTTTACTAGAAGGGTGTCAGAGCTCAAGAAATCAATGTGAGGAGGGAGAACGGGCCTTGGAAGCTCCACGGAGCTGGGAAGCAGACTCTGGGTGTGATACCACCTTGGGGCTAGAAACAGAATGCTGCCCTCCCAGACACCTTGTCCCTGAGCTCAGGATCAAAGTCCAGGGGGAAGACGATGGAGGGCACAGGTTGGTCCCTGGGCCAGGGGGCAGCAGAGCCTCCAGTCACGGCCCCACCACACTGTCTCCACTGGGAGGAGGTCACCCCCATAAAGGCAGTCATCTGGGAAATAAAAGTAGGTGCTGGGCAGTGAACAAACAAGAGAAGTCTCTCTCAGGTCCAGGCAGGGATTTAGTCCCGTTGTCTCCTCTCCGAGCCGCCAGCACTTCACTCTGTGTCTCACAGAGTTTGTAGAATGAGTGAATGGAGGGGAAACCACAGCCTTCAAGGCAAGTTAGTGCTGAGGGCTCCCACTGAGGCACAAGGAGTAACCATGGGAGGCAGTGTGGTGTAGCGGTTAAAAACACGGACTTAGGGCTCAGACAAAACTGAGTTCAAGTTTTACCTCTGCCCTTTTTTGCTCTACTGTCTTGGACTTTGGACACATTGCTTTCTGAGCTTCGGTTTTCTCATCTGTAAAGTGGCGATCATTTTAATGGCCTCTTTGTACGTTTGTTGCAAGGATCTAAGAAGATTTATGTAAAGAGTCGATACAATGTCTGGCACATAGTAAGTGCTCAATAAACCACACTGTTCATCCTCTTGTTTTTATCACTGTTGTTATTCCTGAGGGAGGAAAGGGGGAGAGGAGAGACCTGCCAACTGAAAAAGGTGTGGGCCCTAGGGGGGACTCCTGGATGAACAAGGTGGGGGACCTTGCCCTAGGGAAGCTCAGAGCTGAATGTGGGAGACCGATGAATTTCTCACCCAAGAAAAACTGTGAAACAGGTTTTTTTTTTAAATGAAACTAACATATGAGGACAAATTTTTGCAGCTACTAAAACCAGATGCAGGAGGACGCAAAACCCAATGTAGTCGAGGACTGACTTATTCAACTTGCCAGGTGCTGGAAGGGGGGTGATGAAATGCCCAAGTCCTGGGGAAGACAGCAGACCCTGCTCCAGAAGTCTCCCAAGACCGGAACTCGAGCCGAGGTTTAGCATAAGTTTGGAGAGGTCTGGAAGAAGGCGGACACCCCAGGCTAGGGTTACTACACAGGCAAAGGCATAGAAGGTGGAGCACCAAGCCTTTGGAGACTGTCTTAGTCTGTTCAGGCTTCTTCAACAAATACCATAGACCAGGTGGCTTCACCAACAGACATTTATTTCCCATAGGTCTGGAGGCTCTGAAGCCCAAGGTCAAAGTGTTGGTAGATTCAGTTCCTAGTGAGGACACCCTTCCTGGCGGCAGATGGCTGCATTCTCGCTATGTCCTCCAGCTCCATGTTCATGACCTCACCTAAACTCAGTCACCTCCCACCCTCCCTCCAAAAGCATCACACAGGGGTTGGGGCTTTGACATAAGAATCTGGGCGGGAAAGGGACACAGACATTTAGCCCATAATAGAGACCTGGGAAGCAGGGAAGGGTAGGAAAAACAGAGACCACGATGTTGCAGGTAGCTTGCATTTTTGGAAGATCCTGTTTTCTCTCTGGATCTTTAAGGCTTTAATTCGAGCTCAGACAGGGGACCCAAAACTGGTCTTGCAGAAGAAGTAGCTGCTGAGGTTTCATCTTACAATTCAGAACCCTGGGTTCTGCTCCAGATATACTAAAGCAGAATCTCCAGGGACCAAGCCAGGAAATCTGGATTTTTTTTTTCATTTCCTCAAGTGATGGTTTTTGATTGAGGTAAAATTCACATAATATAAAATTAACCATTTTAAAGGAGGCACTTAGTATACTCACAATGTCACGCAAACATCACCTCTACCTAGTGCCAAAACCTATTCATCATCCCAAAGGAAAGTCCTGATCCGTTAAAAGGAAGCCCCATTGCCCACCCTCCCCTCCCCTCAGCCCCTGGCAACCACTGATCTGCGTTCTGTCTCTATGGATGTGCCTGTTCTGGAAATTGCACGTAAATGGAATCTTACAATAGGAGTCCTTTTGTGCCCGTCTTCTTTCACTTAGCATAATGTTTTCAAGGTTCATCCACGTTGGAGCACAAGTCAGCGCTTCATTCTTTTCACGGCTGCCTGGTACTGCATTGTGTGGGCCGACCACACTTCATTTACCCACTCGTTGGCCGAGGACACTCGGGTTACTTTCACCTTTTGGCTCTAATGAAGACGGTTATCCTCAAGCGATTTCGATTTCACCCATCTGAAGTGTTGCCATTTGAGTACTGGTACTCCATCACTTAAAAAATCCCCGAAGTTCTTGAACATCAGAGTGCCTCACTCAGAATCACCTAGGGAGCCCGCTTGCTAACAATACAGATGCCAGAGCCCCTCCTCGGCGTGTTTTGATTCAGTAGACTTGGGTGAGGCCTGGACATCTCCGTTGTAAATGAGGACGCTGGGAACCCCTCATGCCCCAAAATTCAGATGCAGCGGCCTCCCCACCGTTCTATTAAAAAATGGTGATTTAAAAGAAGGAAGTCATCCATGGTTGCTTGAATTATAGGTAATTTTCCCCCGCGTTTAAACACTTGCCAATATTTGTCAAATGTGCAATGGTGAGTGTGTTTTACTTCTCTCTGCAGAATTGTTTTAATGAATAAAGAAGGAAAAGGCCCGAATGCCTCGCCTGACTCCCAGCCCCTGCACCTCGGCAGTCCCCGCCAGCTAAGACTCTGTGACCCGCTCCCGCACTCCCCTGAGCCCAGGCTCTTCCCGAAACACATACATGCGCATTAAAGCCAGAGTCTGATTTCTATGCATGGGACACTTTTGCCTACGGCGCCATACGGTTTGCTTACTTACTGTGCGCTTTTTGGAGCATCCGAGGAAATCAAAGCTGGGGGCTGGATCTCTGTTTTCCTACAGATAATCAGATTCTCCTACCACCTAAGTTAACAGATTGATGCTTGCAGGCATTTGTGAGTGGTGTCTTTAATATGGTTCTGGAATATCTGCCCTATAAATTCTTAAGAACTGACTTATAGATTGCCTATTACCAGCATTGAAGGCTATTAATAAATCAGTTATGGTCACGTATTTTTATTAATTGCAATTTTTTTCCTGTTTCTGTTCCCATTTGATGCAGCTAAAATCCAGCAAGAGACAGAACACCCATGCTGGGTGGAGGGCTGCGGTTTCCCAGAAAGACAGCAGGGAAATGGACTTGACAGCTAGGTCCCGAAAGGCAAACAGTTTGGAACAAGGAAGAAAGAGGAGCAGAGGGCCCCCACCAGCTGGGCGTTGCTGTGACATTATAGAGACACACTCCATCTCCTGGGGTTCTCAGCTAGCAAGGCTGAGCCCACTAGTGTCCCTGAGACTTCTTCGCTTTAAATCCCCCACTGTACTTCTCTGCTTGGGCTGCTCTGTGTTACCTTTGCATTTAATGATATGCTGCGTGGTGTGCACAGGAACCTGAGCACTGAGGAATTCTCCAGCTGGTTCTGTGACTCCATAGCCCCTTTCCCTGGCAGGGGGGAGAATTCTGATCCCCTTCAAGGCTCCAGGGCCAATCTAGAAGCTGGGGGGTTCCCAGGGGGTAGCATCTCATTCGTATCTATGGCACTGGGGGCAGCTGCCGATTTTTCTGCCACAGCTGCCAGAGCACTGCTTCCCAGCTGGGGGACTCGAAGGACCCTTGACTGGCACCACCCTCCCTACGTTGTTCGGAATTTGCCCAGCACCCTGCACCCTGCCCCTGCCCCACAGGAGGATACCACAGCACTGGTACTTGGGACCACCATGTGGCCCTGTGCATTTTTACACATACAGCCCTTTTCTCTGGACAGTGCCAAATCCAGGATGACAAAAGTAAGAGCCACACTTGATTTTTTCCAGGACTATTCTTTCCCTCCAACCCACAGATTTTTCTCTGGGATGGAGTCACGATGCCCACTGAATTTTTCCCCAACCAGCAGGCTCACCTGAAGGGATCCCTGATTCCCTCTGCAACCTCTTCTCATGAGGCCTCCTCTCTTCCCACCACACTATCGCATATGCAGGGCTTGTTGTACCTGAATACCAGTCATTGAGGCTGGTGGAAGTTTGTTTTTTTTTTTAAAACAGAACCCTCCAGCGCAAATCAGGAAATGTAACCAAAGAGACAAGGGCAGTCTCTGGCATCATGTTATTTGTGTGATGTAAGAAGGCTGCTAGCTGATGTTAACAAACCAACCCCAGGCCACAGTGGCCTAAGACAATGACGGTCCATTTCCCACTGACCTCACAGTCTGATGCAGGTTCAGAGGCCTTCCTGGGGGCTCTCCTCCACGCAGGGACTCAGGGATCCAGGCTCAGCTCGCCATGAGCCACAGCAATCTTTAATGCGCAACCTCTGCAGCCACTGCAGAGACGAGAAGAGATCGTGGGGGAAAGTGCAAAGAGACACCCACCTTTCACTGGCTAAACCTCAGTCCTGTGATTCCAGCCTAACTGCAAAGGAAGCCGGGAAATCGGATCCTAGGAGCCCAGGAAGAGGGAGTGGGATTGGTGAGCATCTAGCCAATCTCTGCCACACGCCCAGTCTCCACTTCGACTCAGCAGGAACCCCAGCACAGAAGGACCCTCAAAGAGTTTGTTCTCCTAATGAGATCGTGAACTTCCTGAGGGTAGATTATCACTTTCTCGAGTCTCCCCAGTCCATGGGAAGTGCTCAGCATACAACTGGTGTTCTTCAATGGCAACAAAATTCTAGCAGCAAATAAATCTCCAGAGGTCATTTGGACTAATCCCTGCAGGGCAGGACTAATTCCCTGCCTTCTATTCCTGGAAAATGTCTGGAGCCACGTATCACTTTAAAAGATACCAAGTACCTTCATAAACATTATTTCATTTCTACCTCATCCCTCTCTAAGGGCTACAGAGAGTAGGAATTCTTACCCCTGATGGAAATAAGGAAACTGAAGTACAGTCTAAAATATAATGATATTGACTGACACTTTTTGAACACTGTGATGGTTAATATTATACATCAACTGGGTCAGATAGTATCCTGGGTGTGTCTCTGCGGGTGTTTCTGCGAGATTAACATTTGACTCATTGGGCTGAATAGAGTAGACTGCCCTCCCCACTGTGGGTGGGCCCCGCCCAATCCACTGAAGGCTGACCCTCCCATGAGAAGAGGGAACCCCTGCCTGGCCACCTTCCAGCTGGGACACTGGTTCTTTCCTGCCTGAGGACACACTGGCTTTTCTGGCACCACGAGGCTACCAGCGTAGGGAACTACCTTTGTATGGGAACTACACATTGTTTCTCCTGGGTCTCCAGCTTGCTGACTGCAGATTTTGGGCTGAGCTGCCAACAGCTCAGCATCCATGATCATGTAAGCCAATTCTTCACCATAACTCTCTTTATGTATATACCGGGAAACCCTGACTGATGCAGAACTAAAAGATCTATATTATCTCAGCCGAAACTCACAACAGTTATATGACATTATTTTTATAATTGTCCCCAAAGCCACCCAGTAAATGGTGCAAGTGGGATTTAAGCCAAGGCAGGAGATTCTGGAGCCCCTGCTGATAATGGCGACACTGAGGAAATATACAGAAAAGGTTGTCTTTTTTTTTTTTTTTAAGATTTTATTTATTTACTTTTAGAGAGGGAAGGGAGGGAGAAAGAGAGAGAGAGAGAAACACCAATGTGCAGTTGCTGGGGGCCGTGGCCTGCAACCCAGGCATGTGCCCTGACTGGGAATCGAACTTGTGATGCTTTGGTTCGCAGCCCGCACTCAATCCACTGAGCTATGCCAGCCAGGGCTAAAAGGTTGTCTTTTTTAATGATGCCACTCCACCAAGTACCCCAGATCCTCCCGACAGAACTCCCACTGGAAGTGGCTGAGCTGACTGGGGATGGGGGTGGGGTGGGGGACGATTCTCCAGGTGTTGGTGGCAGGAGCACCCCAAGGAAAGATGCACCGCCACCCTGGGATGCACAGCCTCCTCTGTCTGCACCTCAGTCCCCCAACATGCCCGGGCACTCAGCCTAGCTGCCTGCCTCTGGCAATGTCCCCGGGCTTTCCACCCACCACTGCCATCATCTCTCCTTGGTGCCACACAGCCCTGGGGACCATTCACAGCCATATCTCTACCTCAACGCTGTCAGGTCGGGTGCCACCTGGGGGAAGCTCCTGCACATCTCCTCCCAGCCGCCCAGTCCCGACCTCCCAGCCAGAGTAGGGTGACAAGCTGACAGTTAACCAGGAGACAGGAGAGTCTGAGAACCCTTAGAAGCATCTCAGTACATCCCCCACCCAGGAACCTGCTTTTGAATCAGAACTTCCCTAGTGGAATCACATCTTGGATGAAGGAATTGACTCCAGAAGACCCTGTTAAGATGCCCTTTCAGAGACAGTTCCTCATAAGAATCTGCAGGTTCACATCAAATATGCTCACTTACTAATTCATTCATTGTCTTGTTGCCCGAAGGAGAGTGGGAGTGAAGGTGGTCTGAGGCATTAAGGAGGCACCGAAGGATTGTGGGTATGAAAAACAGGAAGCTAGAGAAGGGTCACAATGATTTTGCCCAAGGCCATTGCTGCCCCTGAGATGACTTTGTTCTCCAGCCTCTGTCACATCCTCTGTCCTATTTCTTTGAAGATAAGTTCTGGGGTTGAACACCAGAGGCTTTCAATTTATATAAACATAAAATGCTCCTAGGCAAGACTGCTCAGCACAATGAAAAGACTGGACTGGAAGTCGGAAAACTGGCTTTGGCTCTGCCTGTGACTCGGTGACAATGGGTCTGTCACCTCTTCCCTAAGGGCTCCAGTTTCCATATGTGCAATCAGGCCACACAACAGACAGTAAGAGGAACGATGTGCTTGTGGTGAATCCTGACGCTTTGGACTTAGGAATGAGGCGGGTGAGTAAGAAGCTAGGAAACTTGCTGGATGAGCGGAATGAGGAAACTGAGGCGGACAGCTAATCCAACGACCCAGCGATTTACAGCCAGCTAACGAATCACAAGAACTTACCTCCCCTACCCGAGGACACTTCGAACCAAGAGCTTTACACATTCCAGGCTGTGCTGGGGCAGTCCCGTCTCAGTCCCCACCCCTTCCCAGTGACACTCTTTGAAGCGGAACCTGACAAGAGAGTGACCCTGATCCCTCTATATGCTGATTTTGAAGCATCAGCAGATAAAAGGACATAGCTGGAAAGCTGATGAACATTCTGATTGGATCTCCCCTAAAATTCCCGCCTTTGGAAAACAGATAAAAACCCTTAAGACAAAGGACCCAGTGCACACCCTGTGCCATCCCCTCCACCCTTCATCAGGGGTATATCTGTGCTTTCCTTCTCCTAAGCTCTAAGGGTTCCAACGAGAGTTGTAACCAGGAGAACAGTGGCCAGCAGCAGCTCATCCCAGGCTAACCCTCTGCACCTGTCTCCAGGGGCCATCACTTTGCTTCTGTAACTTGTTTCCTGAGCCCAGTTTGCTTTACTTCTGCTCCTGTGACTTCCCTTCTTAAGGGCCAAGGCAGCTCCACCTGGGCTCACCCTGTTGCTGCGATCTTGCCTCTCCAATCCTAATACCTCACTTTGTTTCATTGTCCCCAGCGTTAATAAATGTACTTTCAAAAATCACCTGCGCTCCTGTTGTGAAATCTTTTCTGCACAAAGTACAGAATCCATAGGTTCCAGACCCTGCTGAGCGCAGACCCACCTTGGTCCCAGTCCCTTTCTGGTGACATATTTTGTGGCAACCCAGATGGGACCTGCAGTTGTCTGGTCTTCTCATTCTCACTCTAATTCACTCCTCCTGTCACTGCTCATCAGCAGTGTGGGGTGGGTCCCTGTCAGCAGCAGAGTGAGTCCTTCGTTGGAAGCCCCTCATCAGTGCAGAGACCACAGGAAAGTCTACCCTCTGGATGTGGGGTAGTCTGCCCACACGACTGTCCTCAGGTGACCCCTGCGTGATGGGGTCCAGAGAGTCAGGGCCTGATCACCCCTGATGCCCAGATGGACCCGCTTCACCCCATAGTTTTGCTATAGCTTCCTATTGACATACTTCCTTTTCAGACTTCTGCTCTTTCTATTGGAGACCCGACATTCTTGACTTGCCTCAGAGACTTTCGAGGTGCAACTCGCCCTCGAGCAGACTCAAGTCCACTCAGACACGTACTTTTTGCTTCTTTGACAGCAGCGCCCATACCCTGGCTTCTTTCTTTTTCTCTTATACTCACTCTGATTCATCCTTAAAATCTTACCTTGGCAGGAAAAGGACCTGGAGGTCACCTGACATGCTAAAGTTCCCAGACCATAAAGGGACAGGGCCAGAACCCTGCATGGAAGCAGCCTGGTAACAGTAAGAGCTGGATTCAAGTCCCCACTCAGACACACATTTAGCCCATGTGGCCAATACTATGGATCCACCCCCCTCTCTACAGACGGCCCTTCCTCTTGCCTTCCTCCCCAACGGAGGCAAGAAAGCTAAGTCCTCCCTTACCCAGAAGCCCTTGCAGCTCAAGCTACCTATGGCCAGTGAAGAGACACAGTCTCTAGGGAGAGTATCTCTTCCAGAATGAAAAGACAAAGCTTCAAGAGGAGATGGGGTTTGCCACGTCCCCTTGCTACTGCCTAAATCATGGGTGAGATGCATGAAGGTGCGGCAGCAGCCGTTATGCAACTGTGAGTAAGAAAGCCACACTATTAGAATCCAAAATAGTAAATCAGGAGGACCAGAGGGAGCCTGGGTCTGCAGATGTTCTTGTGGATGAAATCTTGAGCAGCTAACAGCAAGCCTCTTGTTTCACCGATCAAATAAAACCCCTGACAAGTTTGTCAGGTCTTCAGTTACTTGCAGCCGTACACAATTCTAACGGGTCCTAAGCCAGTCCTCTCTTTTTAAAATTATTATTTACTGAGTACTTACTCTGTGACAAGCATGTACTAAACTCATTACATCTATTCTCTCCCAGTTCCTTAGAACAGTGCATTACATAAATGTAGAAATCAAGGCTCAGAGAGGGTAAGTAATTCGCTCAAGATGAAACAGCAAACTTCTAGACTTCTAGAACCAGGGCTCTTAACAATGACCCACACTTCACTTTCCTGACCTTCGGTTCCCCTATCTGTAAAATGAGGCAACAGAAGGCAGTGTTATAAAGGAGCTCAAGCCATGTGCTTTGAATAATTCGTAGTGACTTCAGTTTACATCCAACACTTGGTACTGTGTGACTTGAGCTAAACCTCTCTGAGTCCCAATTTCTTCCTCAGGAAGTGGTGATGATAAGACCTCTCATAAGGATTGAGCATCAGGTAAAGCTGGTAGCACGCTCCCTGGCACAGGGCAAGCAGTTCTCAGTGACTGAGATCATCTCTTCTCTGCCTGCCAGCACTGGGTTTCCATGACACTAGTGACTGGCTGTACACCAATGCCAAAACGTCCAACATCTGGCCTTGGGGCAGAAGTGCTATTGTGGCTTTCTAGGTACAGAGGACAAACAGAATATAGAAGTCTTTCACCTGAAACCAACTACTGCTAAAAGCAACTTTTACAACTTTGTTTACTCCCAGCAAGGGTTAGACCTACGCATTCAGCCCCTCCCTGCTGCAGGTATCAGAGAAGAGAGAGGGGGAGTCACTCTCCAGGGGATTGGCCGGACTCCACGACAAAGCTAAACACTTCAAAACCTGAAAACGGGAGGGCAGGGGGGAGGTATGGAAATAGTAAGAAGGTTCCAAGGAGGTTATATTAAAACAATGAAATTGTAATATTTTCCGCAACAGATTTCATCAGTGCCGCCTGAGTGCATCCCATTAAACCTCATTTATTAAATTTTGAGGAACATAATTTAGATATAAGATCCCAGACAAACAAGTTGCAAAGTAGCTGATTCCGGATGCAACTGACACCCTCCCTGCATGGAAAACGGGCTGGCGTTTTTCACCTTGATGGTCTCATGAGGCTCTCTCCCACTCTCTCCCCCAGCTTGCGTGGGGGAAGGAGACAGTGAGGTGCAGGGTGGGAGGGGGCACCATGCTGTTATCAGCAGGCTTTCTGCCCCTCAGTGACCATTTGGAGGTGGAGTACTTCCTGTCCTGTAGCATAAATATCTCTGAAGTTAAACGGGCATGCTGTTTCCTTGCATTCTGGAATTTATGGGTGAGTAGGTGTGTGGGTGCCAAAATATCAACTACTGTGCTATATAACTGAGGAATTCCTGGGTTCTGTGTACCAGTCATGGTTCTCCAGAGAAACAAGATGGGTAGATGAATGGATGGATGTACGGACGGACGGATAAATAGATAGGGATCTAAATACATTATATATAGTATATAGAACATATTCTACATTATATATTTTCATGTTCAATAATATGAACCCAAACATATACTTATATACTTTAGAGATATAGATTGATTTATTTCTATATCTACATGAGGATATTTATTATAGGAATGGGCTCATGTGATTTTGGAGGCTGAGAAGTCCCATGATCTGCCATCTACAAGCCAGAGACACAGGAAAGCTGCTGATGGAATCCAATCTGAGTCCAAAGCTCCAAGAACCAGGAGCACCGATGCCCAAGGCCAGAAGATGGATGTTTCCATTCACGCAGGCAGAAAGCACATTAACCCTTCCTCCAGCTTTTTCTATGGAGGTTCTCGAGGGATTGAATGATACCCACCCACATGGGTGGGGGGCACATCTTTACTCAGTCTACAGATTCAAATGCTAACCTCTTCCGGAAACACCCTCTATCTGGGCATCCCTTAGTCCAGCCAAGATGACGCATAAAATTAACAACTACAGGATAGTTAACAATGTGCCTTCAAGCAGCTGCCTTCCCTTTCATGTCTCACTCCCCCACTCCCTCACCCTGCACTCAAATCCTTGTCTCAGCGACTGCTTCTGGGGGAATCCAAATTAAGACATACTGTGCCTACTACCTGTGAGGCCTTGAGCATGTCTCTTAAACTCCCTGTGCCTCAGTTTCCCCATCCATAAATGGGGATCATTTTATTATGAAACTGTATTAAGAGAATGACCGGAGCTACCTTGAACTTGGAAAAGGTGCCTGATACATAGAAAACACTATAAATAGTAGGTCTTATTATTCTCAAGGTCTAGCAAAGGACCTGGCATATGCTAGGGCTTCAAAAAGTGTTTGCTGGTTGAAGCATACTGGATCTCTGGGGATGGGGAAAGGCCTTCTCTTATGCCTTTTCATTCCCTGTTACTTAGGTTCCTCTGGTTGCCAAGAGGAAGGCTGACGTGAGCAGGGGAGCTTGTTTCAAGGATGTGCCTGCAGGAAGAGAGACAGGCCTCTCTAGGGAGCCTGGGAGCAGCCAGCCAGCCCACCAGCCAGGCCGTACCAAGGCAGGGGCAGAGTGGGGAGTTTGAAGGTGGCTCAGATTCTGAGCACAGCCCCAGTGACTGGGTGTTCTTGTCACCTCCCTGCGCTGCAGGACACTTTTGTCATCTTCCCTCTGGTGATCCACTGGTAACTCACCTCATCTACTCCCCCTGCCTTGCCTCTCTTTACACGACTCTCTGGTTCCATTGAGATGTCTGAGTTTCCAGCCACATCTCTTATTGTCCCCCCAACACCACCCTGTGGGTTCTGCTCCAACTGAGAAACAGTCATAGGAGTCAAACCAAGATGAAGACATCAGCTTCAGAGGTAATGAGGCTGGGCTGCAGAATAAAGTGTAGACCTGTGGTAAGAGGCAAGAATTCCATCCCTTCACCCCAAGGCTAGACCTCGGGGCTTTCCTGGGCAAAGAATATGGGCTCCCCTGCCAGCCTGCCCTGCGCCTGCTGAGCAAGGAGAGACCTTGGGGGTGGACAGCGGGTCATCTCACTCCATAGGAACAGTGGGCAAGAAGGGGTGCTCCTTACAGCGGTGCAACTCTGAAAACACAGCTTGGAGCAGAGGCTGAGCCTCCCACACTCAGACCCATTCCCAGATTTACCTACAGATCATCCACCTGGGTGCCCCCTTGGGTAGCGAGGAAGGGAGGAGGAAAGACAAGTCAATGCCCTCCCCAGCACTTCCAGAAGGGTGGAAGTTATTTTAATAGAACATGGTAGACTACACAGGAGAGGGGAATTTTTTCCTCCTGCAGCTGCTAAGTGACCAACTTTGCCCATGTCTCCAGTTGAGATTCTCAAGAGAAAGGACCAGACTGGCCCAGGGACTCACTTTCAACTTCGTTTGGACGGAGTCTTCATAAAAGGCCAACTCAATAGCCACTGGCCAGCCCATTCCCCAGTGAAAGCCCAAATCACCCTGTTTGCTTATGTACCATCTGCTCCGATCTCTACTAGAAATGTTCCCGAGGGACCAGAACCTTGTCTGTTATGGCCATTCTTTTATCCCCAACCTTGGAATAGTACATGGCTGAAGGTATGAGCTGTATAAATACTTATTGAACACATGCTTGGATAAATGATTCATGCAAAGAATAAAGAGTGAATGAACAAACCTAGCAGGTATATAAAAAGCCCTATCTACATTGTTGGAGTCCCTCTCCCATCACCCAGAAAACTCAGCCCCAACTTGCTTAGCCCACTGGGCAAAGTCCAGCAGGTGAGCAGACTCCATTTATCTAGAAGGCATGAATGAGCTTCTGCTGTAAGGGCAACATGCCCCGATCCCCATCAAAGCAAGCTAGCCAAATATTCCTTCCAACCCTGTTGCTGGAATATTTCTGAGAGATGTTCTGGCCAACACAATTTTCTCCATCTTATTCAATTTCCAGTGATGGTTTAGCCCCTCTTGAAGCTGGACTACTGCCCTGATTGCCTGCTTTTAATCCAACTCTGTTGGTACCCTCGATTAATGCATTTTCCCAGAGACAATGAAGTCTCCCTCCAACCCGCTCAATATGGCACTATTTAACGGAAACCTAAACCCAGCTCAGTACCCAGTTCCTAATAAACTGATGCAAGTTTAGGAGGCTTCTGAACACCCACAATGCCCCTGGCCTCACTATTCTTTTACCCAGAAATGAGCAGGGATGAGGCCACAGAGAATAGAAAGCACCAAGATAAGTCGGTCCCCAGTTTCATCACCGCTGAGCCTGACAGTGTTCAAAGGGCGCAGTGCCCTGGAGAGCTCTGAAGAATGAGGGCCTCTGCACTGCCGAGGGAGACGGATGGGGAGGCCCCAAACGAGGGGGCTTGGCCCCATCTTCCTCAGCACGGATCAGAGGGTCTGGAAAACTTGAAGAATGAGCTGCACTCATAAATGAGAACTACAGGATTATTGTGCAGATCAGAAATAATACATAGAAAGTGCCAGCACGTAGCAGGTGCTCAGTTAATTGTAAATGTGGTTATGATGAACACCATATAATGGTGCTGGCAATAGCAGAAACCTGGAGAAGGAGGCTTCCTGGCCCAGGAGTAGGGGTATCCTGGCATCTAAGGGCTTTGCGCACTCAGCCAAAGTGGAGGCTTTGTAGCTAAGAGCTCTGTAGCTTTTAAGATTCTCTAAGACAAAAAGGGTCAACTGAGGGTAGCCCTAAATGAGCTGACTGGTTGAGAGGCCAGATTAGAGGCTTCCTTTCAAGAGAGCTGATGTTAGGGCGAATCTCTCCAAACCTGTGAGTCGACACTGGGCCAGCCGTCCTTTGTATTCCTCTTCAACAACACTGCCCTCCCCATCTCTTCCCATCACCTCTGTCCTCTGACTTTCAGCCTTAGACTCACCTCCTCCAGGAAGCCTTCCTAGACTTTCACAAGCTACATAGCCTCTCCCCCTTCTCTATATCCCTAGGACACTCAGAGTCTGCAGCAAACAATTCAGACCCCATTTTTATTTATTTATTTTTTTACATTATACCATATGGTTTCAGGTATGGGAGAACTTGGAGCCCCCTTGAGGCCTAAGACTCTGACTCTCACGCCTCGTGTATCCCCGATGTGTTGCCTAGTGCAGTGCTTCGCACACTGTGACGTGCACACAAACGCCCTGGAGATCATGGGACAATGCAGGTTCATTCTCATGCACAGTTCTGAGGTGGGGCCTTAGACTCTGCATCTCTAAAAAGCTTCCAAGTAGTGCTGATGCCACTTCAAGTAGCAAGTACCTCCAGCATCTTGCACAACACTGTTCCCTTGAGCTTTTAACGTGTTACACATCCAGTGAACTCCCTGGTCTGCGGGGACGACTACGTTCCAAGACCCCCAGTGGATGGCTGGACCCGCAGACAGTACCCAGCCCCACATACACTGTGCCTTTTCCTATGCATACATACCTACGATAAAGTGGGATTTATAAATTAGGCACAGCAAGAGCTTAGCAACAGCACCTATAATAAGACAGAATGATTACAACAAGATTCTATAATAAAAGCCATGTGAATGGGGTCTGTCTCTGATAACTGATCTGGTGGCCGGGGTGGCTACGGAGTGACTAACGGGCAGGCAGCAGGCACATCGTGGGCCCCCGGGCACGGGGGCGATGCGTGTCCTGGACTGGACGGAGCAGGACCGCGAGAGATTTCATCGCGCTACTCGGAACGGCGAACAGTTTAGGACTTATGAGTTGTTTATTTCTCCAATTTTCCATTTAATATTTTCTAACTATAGTTGACTGCAGGTAACTGAACCCGTGAAAAGTGAAACTGTGTATTTTAAAGAAAAGAGAGAGGTGCAAGTTTACTCCAGGAGTTCTTGGCCCTTTTATGGACCTTGAGACTCTCCCAAGGCGGGGGGGGGGGGGGGCGGCGCGGGAGAGGGGCCCGCAGGGTGCAGCTTCTTTGAGCAGAAACCTCTGTTCAGAGGACTGTCCTACAGCATTCATGTCCTTTTCAAAGGCACAGCAATTGTAATAAGAAGAATAATGACTGCATCCTTACTATGAGTTAAGGGTTCTCACATGCCTCTCTCATTCCACTGTCCCGCCAGCTCTAAGAGGTACGCACGGCTGACCCCTTTCAGAGGAGGTGAAGCCCACTGGTGTGTGGTCGAGTCAGGACTTGAAGCCCCTTAGTCCAACTCCAGTGTTCTCCTTTTTGACCCACGCCACTGAGGGGCATCCTTGCGAGGACAGGTCCGTCTCACCTGCAACCAACTTTCCTTGAGGTGTTCTTCCATACTTGTGGGTTGGTCGGTTTATTTTCTCAGGTTTTCTATGGTGAACATTCATTAATCATACATAAGAAAGAGCGAGCACAATTCTGTTCCAGTTCAGAATGTGTCCAGCTGCAAGGAACAGCGGACAAAGAAGTGTTTGCTCCTATCTCAGAGGTGGACAGTCAGTGACCGTAGCTCGGCCATCAGAAACCCAGGCTGTTTCCCTCTTTCCAGGCGCTGTGGGCCACGGCGGAGAAAGTGCTCGTTTCCGTTTGGGGGAAGTGGTGTAGGCGCCTTCCACATCCACACTTCAGTTTGAAAGGCATGTTAAAATCCTTCCCCGTGCCAGAAGAGTGGGCTTTGGAACGAAGATGAAAGAGACACAACCCAGTCTCTGAGTCAGATGAGACTCCAGTAAGAATCTCCCAGTTACGACACCATGGAATGACTCTCACTCACGTCATCCCTGGCTTTCCACAGAGAGGACCCGAGGCGCTGACCTACTGTGATACCCGTTATTAGAGCAGTGCGCGCAGGCGCTGTGGGGGCGCACAGTGAGGGCCCCTCGCCGACCTGGTGGTGAAGCAGGTCAAGAGGGGTCAGGGAAGACCTGGGTCCGAGTCTTGCAGGCCAAATAGAAGTCAGCTGGGCAAGAGAGTGCCAGGTAGGCAGGGCGTGATAAGCCAAAAAAAAGGAGTATGAGTAGTCGGGATGCTTTTAGCGGCATTCTGTTTTGACTTAAAGGGGGGGTATTTTTAATTATTATTATTGATTTTGGAGAGAGAGAGAGAGAGAGAAACATTGATGTGAGAGAAACATAGATTGGTTACTTCCTGTATGTGCCCCAACCTAGGAATGAGCCCTGACCAGGGATCGAAGCCCCAATCTTTTGGTGTGTGGGATGACACTCCATCCAATGGAGCCACTCAGTCAAGGCAGATAGTCTTTTCCCCTCAGATCCTTTTTATTTTTCTCATGAAAAAGCAGGGGTACATGGTTGCAGGCTTGTTTCAGTGGACCAGCCACGTAAGGGTCTGGGACCAGCTCCTCTTTAATTCTCTCGTCCAGCCCCTCCCGGATGCAAGATGGCTACGACCGCTCTGAACACGACAAAAAGACAGAAGGAAAGTCCCACCTTTCTCTGCGGTGTCCCTCCCTGACACCCGCTGCCCTGCTGAGCAAAGTAGCTTGCTTTGCAGCATTGCACAGCCGTTTGAGCACAGGGGCCCGGGGGTTAAACGCGATAAAATTCAATGCAGATGTACAGCGTTTTAAGAGAATTATATTTGAAAAAACACTGTGATCTTGAAATGAAAGAAACACAGAGTACAGAGTGAAGAGAGGCATTCAGGTCACCGCATCAGCGCAAGCAGGAGGCAGACTGAGAAAACTATTCCGCACAAACACACACCGCCTTTTACGTAAAAGGAAGGGTGACTCAGAGGGTGAGACTGAGAGCCTGGGCAGCAGAGCCAAGAGTCGTGGAGAATTATCCCCAGGCCTCGAGTCTGAGTCAAGGAACTGCCGACTTGTTCCCGGCTGGATTCCAGAGTTTTGAAGGGCCAGTGACTTCTGTGTGTCTCCCATGTCCCCGCTGTGAACAAGGGTGTCTACAAGGGTGGTTATCCTATGCCTGTCCCACCAGTGCATCTAAAGATGGTTTGTCTGTCATCAAGTATTGGCTTTGACACTTGGAACCTTGGGCACCTCCAAGGAGAAGCCTCGATTTCTTCATCCATGGGACAGGGAAAATAATTACGTCTACTGGCCTCACAGGTTGTTATGGGCACTCAGTAACCTGGTACACGTGATCACACAGTGCCTGGCACATAAGAAGCAGTGTTCCGTAAGTGGCCACCATTATTATAGTTCACCATTCTCTCCTTTGTCCCCTGAACATACCCTTACTGCCACTGTGCATGACAATCATACACGTACCTGTCCACTGTCTCAGGCTCTGAGTGCTCAGGGGACAGAGCACATATCCTGTTTATATTTGTGTCTTCAATAAACATAAATACCCAGGCAAATGGCAGGTGCACAGAAAGTGCTTGTTCAATGAATGAATGAGTGCATGACTAAATGAACAACAACAAGAGCTTACCCATGGTCGGGCACTCCTTTATGCTGGCGCTGGCACTGGAATAGCATGGTTTTCTCCCTTGGATGTGGCTGGGGGAGGTGATTCAGAAAGCCAGGGGTCCCTCCTGTCAACCACGATGATGGTGCAGCCCTGACCCCCTGGGATGGTGAAGGACTCCAGAGACAGTCCCTACAAGAGGAAGCTGCCCTGGCTGGGATGAGAACCAGGGGGACGAAGAGCTCCTCTCGGTCTGGAGACATCAAAAGCCCAGAAACACACAAGAAACCCAGCTCTCCTCAAGCCACTTCCTTTGCCGAACGTGCCCTGCTGTTCGCCCTTCTCCCAGCTCTGTGTTGTGAGAGGATGCACTTCGGGGGCCCAGACCACTGAAGACAGAAGGAGATGTGGACACCAGGGTGGGTTTACGGACTGCCCTGCAGTGCTTCGGGGGACACGACACTTGGCTAGTTTAGGAAGTACATCAAAATAAAAGACACCCCTTTACACGGGATCAATTAGGAACAAAACCATCATGAATCAATGGGCCATGGTGGCTAAGGTGACCTCTGATCCCCTTCAGAGACACAACAGTCTTAACATAAATGCCAACAGCAAATTCCTAACATAAAAAACGCCACTCACTCATAGCAGACATCACTGATCAATTACAGCATACTTGCATCCCAGATACAGCTCCGAAAGCTTCCCATCCCATTAACTGAAGAAAGTCACTACTAATTGATTGGGGTACCATGCAAATTAAACTCGTTTTCCAACCCTCACCTAGATGTTCATGCTACCTGTATGGTCTTCATGATTATAGTCATCTCCTTTGTTCCTCGTTTTGTCCCTAACAAGATGATCTTAATACCCCCCTATGTCATCACAGAGCAGACTACTTGCATCTTATCATACCACCTCCCCCTCCAGGACTCTCTTCTCCGAAGTGCACTCGGGTGGGACGCACTATAAAACAGTCCAATTAAACTGTGCTTACTGTAAGAACATTGTTGAGGGTACTGTTCACTACTTTACACAGCGCCTTCGCTAGGAGGGGAAAAAATGCCTCTTGATCTTAGAATCGATCATGGGTGTCTCTCCTGAGCCAGCACAATTTTTAGCCTTATGAACCCTATGCATTCTGCAGCTGACGGGTGCTCCTCTTGGCCTCAGCTGCCAGAAGCTCACCGACAAGGAGAGAACTACTTGGCTGATAATTCACGAATTAATCTCTTTCCTGAATCCACCTTATTTCTCTGGGTTGTTTCCCTCCTTTGTCTTATTTATCTTAATTTTGTGTTTTTTTTATTCTTCTGCTTTTATGTGCATCTTCGTAAGCCTCCTTGAATATTATTGGGAATAAACTTGGTCTAAATAAACAAACAGATAACTAAGATCCTGACAAATGTGAAGTATTATTCAGGCTCTTTAATACCCAATTCATGCGTAAATGTCAGGGATGGGGGTGCAGTGGATTATATTTAATGGGACAGGGGAGTGCAGAAGGCTGTATTTCTCTTTAAGCATCCCCCCTTGTTCCTCTTCTTCTGAGGGACTAAAAAAGAGGGATGTGTGTGTGTGTGTGTGCGCGCGCGCGCATGCCCTTGCTTCCCTGCTTTACACATGTTCTCACAGACCCGTGATCAACTTGCAGCGACCTCAGTCAGCTGGGCAGCAGGCACAGGGGTGAGTACGAGGAGTGTGGAGATGCAAGAACAGGCACTCGCATCCTCCCCCCGCCCCAGCTCTCCATTTGCCTAAATGACTTGTCCAGGCCACTTAGGATTTACAGTTAAACACATGAACTTCGAAGCTGTACACACCTGTACTTAAATGCCCATTCTGCATTCCAGAGTGTATTTACTTAACCTCTTTTCCTAAGCCTCAGTTTCCCTTTCTGTAAAAGGTCTACTTTCTGAGTCTGATTGGATGACTTCGGTGAGATAATATATAAAAAGCATTTAGCACAATGCTTAGCACAGGGCGAGTGCTTAACAAATGATAGCCATTACTTTATAGCTTTCATTATCTTCGTCTCCCCTAACCTTATAAACTGTAGGCTCTGCTTCACTATATCTGGTGGAAGGAGAGAACAATTTGATTTATTACAGCCTTGCTAGCATCTAGCCCGGGGTCAAATACATAGCAGGTATTTAATAACTGGCTGCTGCATATCTGGAAGAATGTGCCCCTGGACACATTAACAATCAACATATTTACCACGCGGTGCAATATTTCATTACACTGTACTACTTCCTCCTTCCTAGAATGGTCTCTCTTCATGGTGCACCAACTACATTCCTGGCGCCCTCTGCTGGCTAGCAGTAGCAACAAATAACCTCCCAAATTCAGCACAAGATTTGCTCGGAAGGAAAGGAAGAAAACCGGACACCTACTGAGCACCCGCTGTGTGCCAGGCGATGTCCTGGACACGTGTCACCTGTGCATGAAGCTGTGTGGTCGGCAAGCGGACAGCCGCATCAGCCTCCATCAGGGCAATTCCCCCCGTGTGTAAATTCCACGGCCCCAGCAACCGAACAATCTGTATTCCTTTCCAGGTCAAATGAAACGACAAGAGGATTAAAAATGTGTCTCAGAAACCCACAGACAGCCCAAGGAGCCATGGACAGGGACAGTCCTGGTTAATTTCAAGATGCCAAACAGCCAGCTTTTCATCAATTTCCAGGACTCATTCCCCCCCCCCTTCATTCTCAGAATTGATGTTTATGTTTCCACCAGGATAAAGACCAATTCTCCTTGGCATCCTCTGTCAGAGAGAATCAGAAATTTTCCACCTGGGATGCTACAAATTGCATTTCTCAACACAGTTCTGGAATGAGGGATAGGACTGGCATAGCTAATGCTGAGCGATCAAAACTCAGGTGTTCTAACTTTATAACAATCATCATCAAGCAGTCAGAGTGTCGCCAAGGGATGGAGTCTCTTGTCCTCCATGATGCAAAGAGCAAGAGCACATCCATCTGGGGCAGCTCCTGGGGGAAACCGCAGTGGAAGGAAGGCCCTGCCAGTCCCACACGTGTGACTTCAGGTGCATTGCTGTATTGCTCTGAGCCTCAGTTTCCGTATTTTTAAAATGGGGAGCAAAGCAGGGCCAGATCAGGGACCAGTGGGAGGATTGCATAACAACACCCGGGAAGCACTTAGCACAGTGCCTGGCTCAAGGAAAATGTGCGGTAAATCCTAGCCAAGCCGTAGTAGGCAGCGTGTCTAGTGCTTGTCCCTAAAAATATCCCTTGCTTCACACCCCAGTTAAATTTTTGGAAGCCATATGTATACACTCTGAAGCTCCCCCACGTCAAAGTTTCCAGCCAGTGGTGGTCGGACCATGGAGGCAACCTCACCCAAACAGGACCAGGTGGAGTCTCCCTCCCAGGAGCCTGGGGTGGAACTGACAGCCAGCCAGACATGTGAATTCAACTGAGGACATGGAAATTCAGGAGCCAGGAGGACACTGCTGTCCACATGAAGTGGAGAAAGAGTCTCTGGGGAGAGAGGTCTGGGGGAGGGAGGCAGAAAGAGAGGGAGGGAGAGAACTGCTTCGGTCCCAGACCTTTCTGGCTCCCGTTCCCAGGGCCATGGCGGGCCAGGCTGTGTCTGTTCCCCGGGGCTTCCTCAGTCAGTCCTGTGGGGTTTAACAAACCCTATTTTCTCCTTCAGCTAATCTCAGGAGATTTATCTGATTTTTGAGAAAAGACTTTTGAGTCCAAATCGAAGAGATTTCAAACCCTTTTCTTGGGAGCATGCCATTCCCTGGGATTAAATGTGGGATTCTATGAGAAAGAAGAGGGACAGAGAAAAAAACATCTCTGAGCACGTAGTGGGCACAGCCTCTCTGCTAGGTGCTCTGTCCCATCACCGTGTAGATATGAGACAATGGTACGAGGTCGGAACAAGCATCAAAATTTTATACAAGGGAGGACCTAAAACTCAGGGAAGTTAAGAGCTCGGCCCAAGGTCACACAGCTGAAGAAACATGGTGGAGCTCAGACTGAAACCCAGGTCTGTCTAAACCAAGGTGAGCTTCTCATACATCTGTCCCTAACTAACGGGGGCGAATTCACTGTCTTTGCTGCATCAACACCATCATCACCGCCATCACTCCCAGCACTGCCACTATCACTACCATCATCATCATCATCATCACTGTCACCACTCCCCCCATTGCCCATTGCCGTCGTCACCTCTCTCCTCCTCCTCCTCCCCGCCAATCACCATCATCGCCCTCCCTGTGGCCAACATTGATCCGGCAGTTCCATTCAGTCACTCTTTGTGCCAAGTACTAGTACATGCTAACATGTAACGAGCCTTTGAAGCAGGTATCATTATTACCTCTATTTCACAGATGAGGAAACCGAGCTTTAGCGAGGTGAAGTCACTCATCTGAAGTCACTTAGCTGGTCGGTAATGCCGCTGGGCCTCGAACCGGTCCATCCGGCTCCAAAGCCCATCTGGAAGCCTGTTCTCTCCTGCAGGGCAGGCGCTGCCGCTCCCCGCTCTCCTGCACCCCCCACCAGGCCTGGCACTGTGCTGTGCACGCAGTAGGTTCTGAGTGAGTATCTGCTGAGATGATGTGAATGCAGAAGGGGTCACGGAAGCGCTGAAATGGAAAGGTTAAAAAATGCCCCTGCTCCAGGTCACCAGCGGAGGTGGCTGGAAAGCCAGGCTCCAAGCACCTGTCTCCAGGCACAAGAGTCTCCCTCATGTGGGTAAGAAAGACATTTGCAAAGTACCTTCTGATGGGGGGCTGAGGTTCACTCCTTGGTCCCTTACCTTAGCTCCCAGACTGAGCCAGGCCATGCATAATGCCAGGGGAGGCCTCTCTGACCCCCAGTTCGAGCCAAAGGGACAGCGGAAGGGAAGGCCCCATTCTATGAGGAGCTGTGTGTGCCAGACGCAGGGCTAAGTGCTGCCCTGAACAGGACGAGGCGTACCAAGGCCCTCTGACAACCCAGGATAGTGGTTAAACATTCTGAAATGTTACAGGGTCTTAAGAAGAAGAAAAAAAGATAAAAATATGAACAATAAATACATATCAACAATTGAATTGAAAAAAATAAACAAACAAACAAGCAGAACAGAAACAGACTCGTAGATACAGAGAGCATTTGGACGGTGCCCAGATGGGAGCGGGGTTAAGAGACTGGTTAAAAAAGGTGAAGGCACTAAGAAGTACAAATAAGTGGTTACAGAAAACCATATCTTGCTGTGTATAACACACACCCACAGTCTTGTGTGCATTATTACATGAGGTTATTATACCCATGGTAGGTATTCATTACACCCATGTATAACACTCATCTGTATTTTTTCCTAAAAAATTTGGGCAAAAAAGTGCACGTTGTATGTAGCAAAATACAGTAGTCACGGGGATGTCAAGTGCAGCACGGAGAATGGCGTCGACGATATTGTAATAACTACGTATGGTGTCAGGTGTGTACGAGAGTTATCGGCATGACCACTTGGTAAGTTACATAATGTCTAATAACTGTATGCTAACTGTAACTGAAAAATAAAAAAGTAAGGTGGAGGAGGGTCTGGGCGGGGTGGGGGAGACACATACAAGGTTATCAAGTTACATGTTTTACACCTTAAACTTACCCAGTGTTATCTGTCAATCATAACTCAGTAAAAATTTAAAAAGGAAGCCATTGCTGTCATCATGATTAATATCTACTAAGGAAATAACTGCTCTTTTTTGACAGACCTTTTTTATTTTTATGGCTTTCCTTGCTTGGGGTAAATCTCTGCTCCCTCAACTGACTTTATGAGGACAAAAGAAGTTGGCATGCCGAGAAATGCCTTTCTGTGTTAAAAATCAAAGCACCAGCCAACTGACCTCCTACTGCACGCACAGGATGAGTGGAAAGGTAAGTCTGGTTCAACAGTCCCTACAATGAAGTCCCACAAAAGCCCTCAAGCCCCAAAGCGAAAGTCTGGAAGCAGAAGTTCTCAGTGGGTTGGTGCTGCCCCCTAGGGAGAGATCTGGGAATGCATGGGGCGGGGGCGGATTGTCACGGTGCTTGGGAGTGTGTGACACAGTCACACAGATGCCCTGCCAGACACTCGCATCCTTGAGAAGAGAATTCTGTCGTAATCACCTGAGCCTGACTCTAACTCCTTCCACAAGAAATTATTTTCTGCATGGCTTCGGTATACATTGAATTTTAAAGGAATACAACTACTGGGTAAATGAGGTGAGCGTTGTTCTTGGCCTTGTTCAGAATGCCACCGAAAGCTGTGCGTGGTCTAGAAAACTGGGTCTTTGATGACAATACTGTGCATGGCGTTTTTTTCTCAGTGACATGACACATCTGTACAACTCTGTGGCCGTGACAGCCACAGTGATTATATATAGAAGCAATTATCTGGCTATATCATTATGTTTTATAGGAGAGTCATATCCGAGCATTTACATATTGAAATCTACACTATCTTATTATAGACTACTTTCACTTTATTTTCTTTTATAATACTGTGAGGACATTATATTGATTTTTTTTTTAAATTAGGTGCATATGTAGATTCTATTATCTGTGAAATTCACTTCTGGAGGTTAAACAGACTTATGAATTTTTTTCTTTTATAAAAAGGAGGTTTGAGTCTCCCTGAGGACTGATGTCATCTACATGCTACTACTGAGCTTTAGAAAGTGTGCCCTGTGGATTTGGGCACCTGGGGAAACCAGCAGGGTACGAACTGGGATTTGTCAACCTCCACCTGTGGAGATAAGTAACCCTCTTTCCTCAAAGTATTTACATCCAACTGAAATACAAAACTGAGGGCAAAAAATCTTGAGCCCTATCCATAATTGGGATTTACACATGTTCAAACAATGTCTGAAACAGAAATGGACAGCGGGCAGCAATGGAAGCCCAGTTGGAGGGAGGGATGGCTCCGGTCCCGAGGGAAATTTCATCATAATAGGATGCGGAGATGGGCACAGGGAAGACTCAGCAACCACGGTGGCTGGGCAGAGGGAAGTAGGGGTCCAGGTAACAGGGAACAGGTAGGACTTGGCATAACCCAAACAATGGACATACGTGTGTGCCTGAGGGGAAAGGGACTCTAAGAAACAGTGATGCAAAGCCTCAAGTTAAGTGCAGGAAGGACAGAATGTATCTTCTCACTTCGCTGCAGAATAGTGAGCGGCCGTGGCACTGTGAGAATCCAGAGCGTGGGCGGCTACTTGGAAGAGCGGTGGAGAGCTCTGGCCCTAGAATCACATGACTTAGACGAACACCCCACTTCTGCCACCTGCTATCTCCGTGGCCTCGGGCAGGTTGCTGAACCTCTCTTTTGCTTGCAAAATGGAAGTAATAACATATCTACCTCAAAATAGCATTTTAGGCAGCACCTGGTACTTCGGACGCTCTTGCTGTTCGTTAGCTGTGTGTCTTGTATGCAAGGGTTAAGACCTCCAACAGCTGCAGGGATCTCAGAACAGTCAAGGCCAACAGTGATTAGAAGCCAGAACTGATCTGAAGGACACGTGGAACCCTACTCACACTCAGGTTCCCTTGTGGCCACGTCAGAAGCACTGCAGAATTTAAAGGAACTCGGCCACCCTGCAGGCAACAGTGTGCCAGCCTGGCCTTTCGGCATATGTTGGTCAGCTTTAAAGAGGAAACTCACTGGTGATCTACCAGAACTCTGCTTTAAAGGACCCCTCGGCCCCACCTGCGAACTCCCCCCACCCCTCTTCAGCCCATTCCTCACGCCCAGCACACCCCAAACTCCCAACCCCTACCCCTGAGTGCCTCACATATCCCCTCCCTCCCCCAGAACGCTGTTCTCTTCTCTCTCCGATGAGTCAGTCCTTCTGTGTCTTTTCAGACGAAAACCGCACCCTGTCTTCGCTGGTTCTCCAACCACTGGTGAGCACACTCTGCATCGGAGCCTAGGGTGGAGACAGAGACTGATACTGAACAGGCAACACCAGGGATCATCCCCAAAGAAGGCAGGCTGGGGAAAGCTTTATGAAGAGTCACACATCCATACGTTTTGTCCCTCCTTTTTCTGTAAGGCACCTTTCCTTTGATAATTTGTCATTCAATAGATATGTATTTGTTCTTGGCACAATTTTTGGCACAAGGATATGGGGAGGGGAATGCCTGGTCCCCACTCTTAGGAGCTCAGCCTCATCCCCTCCTATCTCAGCCACTTCCCAGGACAGAGGATGCCCCAGATCACCCAGGCCCCAGGCCAGCAGTGGGCGCTCAGCCCACCAGGAAGTTCTCCTAAAGACCTCTGGCGGGGTACAGGATTCCACCCTGGTGACTATTTCCAGCCTCTCCATAACAGTCTGGGAAAATGAAGACACTCAGTTGACAGTGGCCCTGGCAGAGCCAGAGAGGAATCTCAAAACATTCATCACCAGCTGGGGAGCTGCTGTTCAGCCTCACTGACCTGTAAAATCCACACTAAACTCAGGGCTGGCTCCTCAGCTTCTTGACTTGATTTAGACCCCAGTGAAGGCCCTCAAGGCCTGATACTGACAAATCACTTCTCAGGCCCGTTCTGCTCACTGTGGGTGTGAGAGGAGCGTGCTACAAGCCAGCCGCGGGGACTGCCAGACCTGTCTCGCCTACTCGGCACGAGGGGCCACCTGTTTCTCTACCTCCCCCCAAAGCCCCCTCAGCCCGGCATTTGACACCCGTTTACTTGTCACATTCGGATTGCTAGACCAAAGTCTGTCTCCTCCGACGGAACACAAGCTCTGGGAGGGCGGGGGCCATATTGGACCCACTCGTGGCTGCGTCTCCAGCTGCAGGCGGCACGAGTGGCCCAGAGCAGGTACTCAGTGTGCATCTGTTGACTTCACCGTGCACCGTGCTCCTTTCATACCACACCCTGACAAAGAGTGGGACCATAACAGCAATACTTAGTCTGTGTTGACTTGGTATGCTGTGAGTTACTTCATTACCACGACCAAAAAGTTAGAGAGACAGGATTTCTGTCTGAACTTAGCCATTTCCCAAGTGCATGGCTTTGGGCGAGTGATTTAACCTCTCTGAGTTTGTTCCCTAATCTGTAAAAAAAAAAAAATACTATCGATATGTATGTAAAGTGCATAGAATAGGGGCTGTTTTTTAGAGAGCCCAACACTCCCCATTCCAGTTACCCAAATATTCACTGCTCACGCCCACTCATTCCCACTAGTGCCCACCTTTCCAGGAAGTTCTCCCGTAGGAAAGTCTATGCAGCTATACAAGAACAATGAGATTCATGCAGACGAAACCCTTTTGCATCTGGCTTCTTGCACTTGTCACTATGATTCTGAGACTCGCCGTGTTGTTGCGTGTATTCACAGGTTGTTCTTTTTTCATTGCTGTGTAGGATTCCGCTGCATCAAGATGCAGCCTACCACATGTGCTGGCCGGGCGTGAGAGGAGTCGGGGCTCCTGTTCTGAGCTGCTGAAAGGATGCGGTTGCCATCAGCAGAGATGGGTCACACTGTGGGAGGAGCAGCTACGAGGTGGGCGGAGGACAAAGATCAGGAACTACGTTTTGGACTCAGCACATTCGAATTGCTCATTAGACATGCAAGTGTTGATGGTGAGTAGGCCACTAAATTATCAAGCAATGAGGGTGACAGTGGGGGAGGGGATTGCAACAAGGAGAGGCAGTGGCTGATGGGGAGATGACGGGGATTCAGAGCTGGGAGAGGGGCAAGAAAGGGTGGGAAGTGGTAAGCATGAGCAAGAAGGACACCCCCCCACCAGGAGCATTCCAAGAGTATGGGGCATGTTCCAGAAAAACAGCCACCACTTGGGTGGGGGTGGGGCTCTAGGGGAAGTTGAGTCCTTGGGAGACAGTCATATCAGAGCAACCAGGGCAAGAGGACAGCTACAGAAGAGGCTGTACTGGGCCCGACTCACATTTTTCTGGAGCCTCTCAATTGCCCACCAAGCAGACATCCACACAATTCATATACACAAGTACAAGAGCAGCCCCAGTTTTTTTGGGTTAAGGCTGCTGCCCAGCATTAGCCACCCAATCAGTTTTCATTGCTGTTTATCCTCTGTTATTCTTAACATCAGCAAGGTAATAAAGGGAATTATGACACCATGCACCGTAACCATTCTCCATGCTCGCCAAGCAAATTAGCACAACTCAGAGAGTAGCCTTGACTGAATATCACAATGCCAAAGTTCCAAGCCCACCTCTGCGGCTAATGTGATGCGTGACTTTCAGGAAGGCCCTGCCCTCCTGTGACCTTGGCCCCTGCCTCTGAAAAAAGGGAGGAGAAGAATGTAGAGTTTAAAAAGGACGGGCTTTGGAATTAAGCAGACCTCATACGGTAAATGAGATTTGACCTGGTCTGTGGTTTGGCCTGCCCAGCACCCACATCCTCTTCCGATGGCAATGCCCTGACTTTAAGGAACACCCACCATGCATTCTCAGTCTCTGAGGTTCAGATGGAGCTGATGACCCCCTGCCCCAGTCCCCACATCCATGCCTAGCCAATCAAAATCACAACCATTCGTTTCGGGGGTTGTGCATATGACCTAATTAATATCAATGCACATGAACCCTGAGACTTACTACAACCACAAAGGAATACTTCCTTTGGCTGTGACTCGGCTAACACACCATAACAAGCCTACAGCTGCTTAGGGATAGCTCGCTTCATGCGATCTGGGTCGAACTGTGGGAAGATTTTTCCACTCTGCCAAGAGGCATGAAGGCTTCACTCCCAAGCAGAGGGGTAGCTCCAATTTTTCTTTTCATCAAACTATAAGCAGCAGAAAACAAGTTCTGTTGCTGTCCGTCCTAAAGTGCTGAAACACGACCTCAACTGCAAAATTTCTCCAACAATTTTGTCTCAGCTTGAATGCACATATGTGTAACTTAATTATTCATTCTAATGTTTAAGAAATTCCCCCCTCCAAAAATCTCTTAAAGTTGTTAGTTCCATGGAGTTCTTCCTGTTTACAGCCATCTGTCTCTCCTGGTTCCCTGTCACCCATCTTCACAGCTGCAGGTGCCCCAGTCTGAGGAAAGTGGATTTGAATGAGAGGCAGCCAACGAGGGTATTTATGGAGGGGTATAACCTGATCATAACTGCGCATTCGGAGGTAACGCTGGGCCATGATGCTCCTTGTCCATATTTCCAGAGTGAGGGCTTCACCAAATGTCCCTAAAACCCCATGAGGACATTGATAAGAGGTCAGGCCTGTGACCACATTCTGGAACCTTCCAGTTACCCCACTCCCCTCTCACACCACATGGCTCTGTCATGTACTGAGCTGAACTTTCACAAGGACACCAGAGTCCTTGCTGCTCCCATTGAATTTTTATCTTCCCATGGGGGCTGCACGCTGCTGGGAGTGAGATACCTCCCCACTAAACCGCTCTGAGCAAGTCGACCATGGGCCTTAGATGGCTGAGCCTGTCGGGAAGTTATGTTAATGCTTTAAACTGAAGTCTGTCTTAGTACAAATCTAATCCTCAGGAGGATCAACTTCTTCAGGGTCACCCTGAAATATGCAGAATCCTTGCATTTTAGAAGAGTGACCCATCACTGTTTTGGGGAGGGGGTTGTCACAGACTCTATAAACAATCTGATGAAAGATCTGGACTGTGGAAGACATTCCAAAACCCCCATTCTGAGACTAAGCTAAAACCTAGGGTGAGGACATCAGAACTGGAAAAAAAAATCTTATCTTAGAAATGATCTGGCCCAGCTGGTCCAGTGAATAGTGATGTTAAAAATAACAATCCCCTATTCAGTACATGCAATGCAGTAGGCCCTCTGTTGAGACTGTACATACATCATGTCCTGAAATCCTCACAGTAATTCAGCCTGTGAGGTACTAGTTCATCTCCACCTTACAGGAGCAGCTGGGGTCGCAGAGCCTAAGCCACTTGCCTGTGCACAGGGTCCAACTGAGTGGCACAAGCCAGCTCAGAGCCGTGCCTGTGGCCACAATGCGTTAGTATCAACATTCACAGTCCTTGCTGTTACCCTTGGTAGCAGGCACCCACCAAGTAATGGAAGCCCACTGAGGGTAGCTCATGCACACAGGAGGTTTGTTATAAAGGAGGATATCAGGGTGTTTTACAGAACCCATAGACAAGGAATTAACTGGACCACAGAAATCACCTGTACCTAGACTTTGGTTTGCTATAGGTACCAAAAATGCATCTGTCTGTTACGAACTGGGTGTCTGTGTCCCACCAATACTCAGGTGAGGAGGGCCTAATCCCCAATGTGACTGTATTTGCAGATAGGCCCTGTGAGAAAAGGAAGGTTAAATAAGGTCATAAGGGTTGGACCCTAAGCCAAAAGAGCTGATGTCTTTATTTTAAAAAGAAGAAGGAGCCCTGGCTGGTGTGGCTCAGTGAATTGAGTGCCGGCCTGTGAGTCAAAGGGTCACTGGTTTGATTCCCGGTCAGGGCACATGCCTGGGTTGCGGGCCAGGTCCCCGGTGAGGCGCATGTGAGAGGCAACCACACATTAATGTTTCTCTCCCTCTCTTTCTCCCTCCCTTCCCCTCTCTAAAAAAAAAATAAAATATTTTAAAATATTAAAAAAGGAGGCAGACAAAGGAGAAGGTAGCTGTCTGCAAGCCAAGAGGAGAGCTCTTACCAGGAACCAAACCCTGCTAGGGCCTTCACCTTGGACTTTCCGGCCTCCAGGAATGCGAGAAAATACATTTCTGTTCTTGAAAAAACACCCAGTCTGTGGCATTTTGTCATGGCAGCCCTGGCAGATGAAAACATCATCTTCCTCTCCTTCTCCCTCCCCTAGCCCCATCAAGGCAAGATCATCAAAGGGAAAATGTAGGAGCTGGGCTCCCCAAGCACAAAGGCTGGGTCCCCAGTTAGAAAGGGCCTCTCAGAACAGCCACACCCCAAAGGAGAGAGATGCTGGGATTGTAAATGTTTCCAATTCAAAGCCAGGAGCCAGGCAGGGAACAGAAGTGAAGGAATTGGGCCAGGTGTGCACAGGAGGCAGAGGCAGGAACCGAGAGCCCCACGTAGAAGACACAGCCACGTCTCCGCATCAGCCAGCCGTGCCGTAGATGTACAAGTCGTGTGTTGGCAGATTGTGCCCTTTCGTGTTCAAAAAATAAATTCGTAATCTGCATTTTCATGTGAAATCTCTAGATTTTTAACATTGCACACTTGCACAGTCCAAACTAAGCACATGTATGGGCTATTTCTAGACTGAGGGCAGCCAGTCTGTGGGCTGTGTGTGCAGAACCCATACAGGATCTGTTTGGGAGGGAGAACAGGGAACAGAAAGAGGATACACTACGGAGTCAAGGACCTGGGTTCATAAAAGTGCCATCTTCCCACCAAGTCATGTACCTGTGCACCTGCAGCCACCTGGAGGGGACGCCTTCTTCTAACTTTCACAAAAGGGCTAGTAGGGACTCTGAGTTCACCTCCCATGAATTGTCAGCAATCCCTCTAAGCCCTTCCATGTTCGAGGTCAAGGTTGAGCCCACTGGAATTACAGGTAAGAAACGACCCACAGTGACAGTCTCAGGAGACACTTTCATCGTGAGATGCTCTGTTCCCACGGGAAGCTCATTGGCCTCACTCCATGTGTCAATCTCTAACCCTTCAGGAGGGGTTTTCTAGTCAGATTCCAGGGGCTTCAGGATTTATGTCAAGGGGCCTCGATTTATTGAATTAATGCTGCTAACCAGAACTGTAGCTGTTAAACAGTGTGTAGATCTGGATTTTCCAGCAATGTAACTAATAAGGCTATTAACACGAACTGGGCCTGCCGCTGGCATTTATAACACCATAAATCTCCGATCCCAGTGGAAGTATTGATGGGATGGCAGGCACTGGAGCCCACTGCCTTTTCTGTGCGGCTCTGCTCTCAAGACTTGCCGGGCAGGAGGCACTGCCCAACGAGGGGACACATCAGGAGGAAGGAGGGAGAGAACTCAGCACCCACCCCTCCCGTCAACTGGAAATGCTGGCCATGACCATAAGCAGGTGGAGATGTTTAAAAAATTACTGTTTATGTATTTACTTCCCACTCGTGTAGCGTTTCCATGTGCCACACCCTTCGCAAATGTAGTGACTAGGAACTTCCCTTCTCAGGAATGAAAACATGAGCGTGTGTGTGTGTGTGTGTGTGTGTGTGTGTTCGTTCTCCCACTGAACTTAATGTCTGTCTCTGAAGCAGAACTTGTCATTTTGTCACTTCTAGCTGGCGATTTTTATTTTTCTCATTGGCCTCAGGTTAAACCAAGTCAGATATTGGATTTTTTCATGCCTTTCCCCTCAGTGGGGGAGACATCAACCTCCATCGGGGGAAGGAGAATGTCCCCGCGCCATCAGTGGGGAGGGGTGGCCAGGTTGTATTTTTATCTGTGTGTGTCCTCTACTGGCATCCACTGTGATGCAACCTGTGCCACAGTATCACCCTCCACACTGGCTGGTCCCCGGGATGGGACACACCCCACCCAGTCCCCACACCCTGCGCTGTAGTTCCTGTGTCGGGTCAGGGGAACCCTTGCCGAAGTCCTGTCTCCCTCCCTCCTCATCTCTGAGTCCCACGGAGGGGCCAGGGACCATGACACTCCAGGGCCACTGGAAAGACATTCTCTGGACGTTACTCCTGGCCATGCCACCCACGTGTCTATGGTCTCCCCAGCTAGTACCCAGGCCAGCATGAGGGCACTGGGGACAGCTCCACAAAGCCTGCTGCCATCTCCCTTAGCATTCTCTGCCTCCCCCTCCCTTCCTTCCCCCTCCCTCCCTCCGTCCCAACAACAACCCCAACAACACAGAAAGCCTTTCTCGGATGCCACTCTCAGCCTCACAAGATACTCCTCACCTGCACCCACAACGGCTCTGCCAGGGAAGACCCATCATGATCCCTGACCAGAGGTGCACAGACTGAGGGCCAAGAGCTTTGGTCCCCCGTGAGAGGCTACATGGCCTTTAAGACGTGGAGCTAGATTTGAACCCAGACGGCTGGGCTTCACCAAAGCAATGAGACACCCACAGAATCCAAAAGGAAAGTGGGGCTCTGCTCCCTAGCACCCCTCTGGAGCTTTGCCCCCACAGAGGCACTATGCACAGTCCCACCTGCATCTGAGTTTTTACTCTCCTCCTTCTCCCAGTCCGGAGCTTAGGGAGTTTGGGGGATAAATGGTTCCCCAGAAAATCATCATAAACTCTTGTTGCTGTCAGGACCTCAGCCATGCAGACTTCCAAAGTGACAGATGTCACTGTAGTCCTTTTTCCCTTAGGGCAGTGGAGGCCAAGATCTGAACCGAGTCTAGGATGACACCTGAACTTGAATGTTTCAGGGACCAAAGAAGCCAGCAAAGGTGAAAGCTTCACGCCTCATCCACGTCGACTCATCACTGTCAGCCTCACAGTAGCCCTGTTGAGGAAGGTGCCGTCCTCCCTCTGAACAAGGCAGCAAAGGCTCCGGAACTCAATGGCTTCTCCAGAGAAGCAAAACTGACAAGTTGGGGAACAAGAATCTGGGCTCAGGTCTGTTGGTGTTTCTGGAGGATCACTAACCTCTCCTCTGGGGGTAGAAACTGGTCTTGACTGGTCCTTCTGTCTGGCCAAATGGTGGGAAAACTTGTCCAAGTACAGAGCTGCCCAGAGTCTGAGACTGTCCCCTGGGGGCTCGGCCATGTGGCAGGAAGCGTGTCACAGAGGAGGCCCAGCTATGGACCCTTGCCAGGCACCTCCTGTTGAAACAGAACGCCAGTCTTCCGATGCTTCTTACCTTTTCTCCTGTGTCCCTGCCTCCTCCTTCGGCCCCCATTGTTTTATTCAAAATACTTGTGAGCTCCCTCCTACTATGTGTTAGGCTCCGTTCTAGAAACTGGAGAGACTGTGGGGAGCAAACTTGACCCCCCTCTTTCCCTCACGATTTCAGGGTGCCCAAGGTAGAGACTATTAGTTCCCAGAGGCAGGGTGCAGGGTCTCACACAGGTCCAGGCACAGAGAAGGTGATCAGTAAACTAATAAGGGTTCCTGGTTCCCATCAACCACACAACTTAGAAATGACAACCCATGGGTGTCTCAAAGGTTTGGACAGTTCTGTGCTCCCCAGATACCTGGCAATACAAGGACATCCAAGAGTGGTCATCACAAGGCTCAGGAATAACTGATTTGAAGGAGATAAGCCAGTGAAGATGCATCCAGACTAGGACACAAGAACTCAGAAAACCTAGTCTGTGCCAGACCTGGCCCAGACACTTAACCCACAATAACCTACTGAATCTCACAGTAGACTACAAGGGGACACTCTCTCGCCAGCCCTACAAACCCTCCCTCATCTATAAAAGAGTGCTCTATTATTCTGCCTACCTCCCATGGGTGCCCAATTAATTTTCATAAATGAAAGTGGGGTCAAATCCTGAGCCAAACTGAACTCCAGGAGTTGTGGCCCCAAGTGCAGCAGGGACATGGTTGGCTAGTTGGTTTCATTTGCTCAAACATCTATCTTGTTAAAATAATATATTGTTTTTTTTTCTTCTTAGTCAATACATACACATAGGGTGAAAATGAAAAAAATGCAAATAAGCAAAACTCAGAAGAGAAAAACCACCCTCAATCCCATTATCAAGAAATATCCACACTCAGTGCTCTGGCATTTACCTCCCAGGCACTACAAACATGCATGTACATATGCATGCACATGCACCATCATGCACACATGACTGTGTGCGTGTGTGCCACACATATGATTTACACACATCAATATTCATATGTGTACGTCGTGTGTGCAAATGCATGTATGTTGGCATTTATGCACAGGTGCTATGTGTATCACGTGTCCTATATACATATCACATACATATACATACCATTTTCCCCCAGAGCACCATTTTGAAGGCTCCAACAAAGCCATGACGCGTGTAGGCCACATTTGTATACCCAGTCCCAGATGTTAAACCTTTAGCTAAATCAGTATCATAACAAACAGTGCCATGAACACCGTCAGCGTCGTGTCTGCGGGAATTTGTGATGATTTTCTAGGACAGATTCCCAGAAGTGAAACTGCAGTGTCAGGGGCTGTGCGTATATAAGAGGCTTTTGATGCATTTTATCAAACCCCTTTGTATAGAGCATGTGTGAATTTACCCTCCCACACCACCACATAAGACTGCCTGCTCTGTCACACTGGTACCCTCACTGGGGGCTGTCATTTTTTACGTATCTTTCAATGTGGGAGAGGAGAAATGATGTTTTAAGGATAGTTTTATTTGCGATTTTTATCACAAGTGAGGTGAGATCAATCACCTATTGAGTAACTGCTCTGACTTCAGTGAAGAGGAGGTGAGTTGGGGAGAGTGGTTGGTTATACACAGAGAGTTACTTATCAGCACAAGGCCCGTATGGTAGAAGATGGCCATATCATAGGAGGCAGCATGAACTGGTACAGAACTAAGTGCTACAGGAGGTCAAGGTTGAGTTTAGGGGAAAGGCTGCAGTGTCCGTCCTGGAACTGAAAGGGAGGCCTCGAGGAGGAGGTGTGATCGGAACCCTAGACGACAGGAGGGTGCCTCTCACATCGCTCTGCTCCTCTCAGCTTCCCAAATGCTCCAACGTCCTTCTCACCTCCCAGCCTCCCCACGTGCTGGTTCCTGCACCCCACCTTCCAGGCCGCACCTCCAAAGTCTCTTCCTCAGGAGAAGCTTCTCGCCCCAACCCTGTCCCAGGTTAGGTGCTCTCCCTGTGCTCTGTACTTTAAAATACATATTATGGTGCTGATTAGTAACTGTGCTTGCAATTACTCATATAATGTCCCCGAAATGTAAGCTCTGGACTCGACTATAAGCTTAGAGAGCCTGGACTGTACCTGTCTCTGGGTTTCCAAGACCTAATACAGAATCTACTGTTTTGTATTACGTTTGCTACTATTCAACTCCTGTCTCCCAGCTCTAAGCCCACCCTTCATTACTCTGCTTTGCAATGCTAAGTGCTAGATTTGGACACTACGTTTCTCCTTTGCCGACTAGACTTCTCTGTGGTTTTATCAATAGGTGGAGACATGAAGGCTGGAGGAGGGAGAAGGGACCTGTTCCTTCTCCCAGGTGACATCCTATCCCATAAAACACCTCCCCAGCAAAACAAAGGCTTCCAACCTCCCCATTCCCTACCTGCCTCCACTGCCCCAGCCACCAGCTTGGGCAGGTGGCTCCGTCTCCAGCTGCCTGCAGCACTCCCAGAGTCAGCCCAGGTGTGTTTCACAAGAAGCAGCCCATACCAGGGTGTCCCCTTATCAGAGTTCTAAGCCCCAAATCCACGGGCCCCTCCTCCCAGCTTCTAGGCTGGGATAAGCTCACGCTCTTCCCTTCCATCCCTCAGCTATACGGGCAATGCCTGCCGCTCTCCCTTATTACATCTGGGCTCCCTCAATGTTCTGCTCTCGCTTTTCCGCCCTCCATAATCTGAACATCAAACCCCTATATTATACTCCCTCTGTTAAGATACCTAGTGTGGTCTTTGTCTTCCTCAGTGGACCCTGATGACACACAGCCATTCAGCTCACAATTCGCTGAAGCCAGGGACAATTCTGTGGTTAGAAACAGCGTGAACAACTCATACCAATATTGTGTGATGGAGCTTCTACTGTGTGGCTGGCATTGTGTGAGGTCCCAGAGTCCCAGAGGAGAAACAGAACAAGCCAGCAATGCCCCGAACACCTTCAGACAGAGAGCAGAACCCCTTTCCTCCAACCTCCGTATCTAGATTGGAAGCCTCTCAAAAGGGGGCAGTTGAAGCTAAAGACCCCTCCTGCTCTCTGCACTTTGCGGTGGTTTTCAACAGGTCTAGGAATATTGGGAAGAATTCTTTATCGTGCAGGACTGATTTTCAAGAAGTTTAGCATTTTGTGGCCCCTAATCTAGGTGTTCACTCCCCCCACCCCTCCAGTCACTTTGCCAGCCCAAAATGTCTCCACATGTTGACAAACGTCACTTTGGCAACGTCCGTCATTCCTGACCACTACAGTCTCCCATTGAGGAGAGAGCCCCAGGGAATGAAAATTTTGCTAATTATTTCTGACACTGTCAGCCCTGGCTGAGCAATCGTTAGTAAGTGTAGGAGCTGGCACAGTTCCGAGTGAGATCAGCAAATTAACCAAGACGACCAGCGGAACGGAATCCCACAGAGGGCATGAGAAGGCGGCAGGCTGGTAGGGTGGCGGGTAGAGGAAGAAGGCAGCCGGGAACCTAATTAGCCAGGACGGCTCCTGTCCCAGGCTCTCTGCACCCAGCCGCCTCCTGACTGGTGACAGACTGAACTGAAATCACCAGGAAGCACTCTCGCACGGCCCCGGTTAGAAATGGGTCGCCCGTGACGACGGGTTCCCCACACATACGGTCCCATCCAAGGTGAGGTGTTTTCGAAGGAACTGAGGTCTTCTCCAATGCACTCCCTTGCTTCGATTCCACCCCTGGGGACTTGTAGAGCACCAGTTCTCAACAAAGCAGGCCAACACACTCACAACTGATAGTGAAATGTGGTCATTGTGGTTAAAAATTATGAACTAAAACCGATTCAGCTCCTCTCTCATAATATCATTCTCTGGCACTTACATCACAATATTCTGTCTTACACGGAAGAGAAAAAATACAGAGTTCCAGGTACCGCTCACAACTCCAACCACTCCTGTCTTCCCAGTCCAAATATAAACATTAGTCCTTTGCTTCCTGTACCCTTCACCCCAGCCAAAGAAACAACTTCTTTTGACTTTTGAAGTCAGCATAGCACAGCATGACAATGGATGACATAGGAGTCCAAACTGAGTTCCAATCCTTCCTTGGACATTTAGTAGCGCTGGAGTTAATGGCAAATTACTAACCACCCAGCCCTAGATTTCTCCCCACCGCGTTCAGCCACTGGCATCTCAGCCTTGGGCCCTGAATGCTGCTGAGAAATGGGACTCTAAGGCCTGTGCTGCCAGTATTACAGAGTTGCTGTGGGGGTCTCGGAAGATAAAGGATAGGAGGGTTCTCTGTCACGTCGAATCACTCATGCACAGGTACTGTCGGGCCTTGCTTATTTGCAAATGGTTTATGCCTTGCATTGATTATCTATGTCGGCCTCCCTGCTCTGCTTCCCGGCTGATTCCAGGTGGGAGATCTGGCCAGAATGGGTGAATGGCAGTCCTCCTGGCTGACCATCCAACAACCGTTCACCCTCTCCTCCTTTGCAGTCCTGACTGGCCAAAACCAATCACAGTAATTTCATTGCCCTTGTCAGGGATTGGCTGAAACATGGACATGTGACACGATTCTGGCCAACAGACATGATGGGAAGTCTGCTGGGGGCTCTGGGAAATTTCCTGCTCTTACCAAGTCAATGCTTTGATATCGTTGATGTCTTGATGCCTGGAGCTGCTGCAGCCCTCTCTGAACTTGAAGGGCAAAACCCAAAGACAACACCTGGCCACTGAGACTTTAAGAGCCTCAATGTCTTTGATCCTCTAGATCTTCGGGCCTAGAAACGTCTTGATAACTCTGGTGATCATAAAACCTAGTCAGCTCAGGCCAACATAACAAACTGCCATGTACTGAGTAGCTTAAACTATATGAACTTATTCCTAATAGTTCTGGGGGCTGGAAGCCCAACATCAGAGTGGCCAGGCTCTGGTGACAGCCCTCCTGCAGCCTGCAGAAGGCCAGACTCCTCCATGTAGCCTCACATGATGAAAAAAGGGGGCTAGCTAGCTCTCTGGCCTCTTATTAGAAGGGCACTAACCCTATTGGTGTGGGCTCCACCCTCATGACCTAACTAGCCCCCAAACCCCCACCTCCAGCTGCCATCACAATGAGGATTATATCACATTTCAACATATGAATTTTTTGGCGGGGTAGGGGAAGAGGATACAAACATTCGATCCATACCAGTTCTGGTGTTACTGACTGCTCCAGTCTACATTTGTACCTGGGTACTGTTTGGTTTAGCATTTGCCCTGAACAAAAATTCCCTGGTTTGAATGATAAATTATATGAGCTCCCTGCTGATAATAAATGTCCTTGTTATTTATGTCACTTTGAGTTAAGTTTATTCTATGTAGCCAAAACATTCTAATTAATACAGGACTAGACAGAAGTATAAGGGATTTGTGTGTGCATATGTGGGCATATTAATGCACACATACAAGCACATGCACGCCTATAGTGAAGCTCCGAACGAATGCTTTACGTAACCTCTACTTAAAATTTTCCATGCTTTACCTTCTTCCCAGCTTAGTAAATATCATTATGGAAACAGAAAAAACCATGAGAGAGAAACAGTGACATGAGAATCTGAGAATTCATCTTCTCCCAGATGTCTCATGAATCTTTAAGGCAGAGCCTGTGTGCCTCCCCTATCCCCCACACACTACATTTTCATATTGTCTCAGGCAGCAAAGCCCTGATCCCTCTCGATGCATGTAGCTTTTTAATTTCCCCCAAAGTTGTAAATCCACTGTCAGAAAAATGCATCTACAAGTTCTCATTCTCGGCCTCTCCTTCATCTGTCCTTCCCCAGTCATTCTATTAATGGCTTCAATTTGCCAGCTGCCCTCTCCCCTTACACGGTGATCAGCAAGGGAGGGCCGACTGGGCCACTGTCACAGAGAAAACTGAGAAGTCCGCTGATGTAGGGTGTCAAACAAGTGCTCTGTATCTATCATCGCGTAAGCCTCATCCATTAGCTTGGCTGATCTGAGGCAAGGTTTCAAGGAAAACCTAGCAGACTGACAGGCCAAGTTAGAACACTCAATGCCTGCCCAGCCTGGAAATGGCTCTTGCAGATAATCAGTCAATCTCTCTCTCTCTCTCTCTCTCTCTCTCTCTCTCTCTCTCTCTCCACCTCTCTCCCCACACCCCCTCCAACCACCCATCCCCCTAATTCCTCACCTCATGCAAATCCAAATGTCTGAACTCAACTTCTGACCACCCACCTGGACTTGGATATTCGAATTAAGGAACTTAGAAGACACTCACAGCTATTACTATCACTCTTTCCAAATCAGTGAAAGGCACTCTTCCATTCTGATGCTAGAGGTATAAAAAGGTACAACATTTTTAGAGGGCAAGGTGATAATATGAACACTTGAGAGTATTAATAACACACTTTGATTCAACAGTCCAATTTCTATGAATTTATCCTAAAGAAATAAGGAGACAAGTATATGTATATGCAACAATGTTCATCACATCACTGTAACAGAGAAAAAATTGGAAATGCTCATTGGCAGGTGATTGATAAAATAATTAATGGTACATCCATGTGGTAGAGGATGGCACAGTTATTAAAACAAGTCCTGGCCAGCTGAATAGCTCAGAGTGTCAACCGGTACAACCATTCTGGAGAATACTCTGGCAATACGATCTGAAGTCTTAAAAATGTTCACACCAATGAGATACCCACTAATGCTGGCTCTCTACCTTCCACACACATGGTACAATCGAACTTCTTGGCTTTCTAGATATTATCCATCTGGTTACTATCCACGTGACTGGTTCTGGCTAATGAGTTGTACGGTGATTAGTTGAGTACCACTTCCAAGCCAGAGCTCTGAATCATCCGTGTAACACCCAGAGAACGCTTTCCTTCTTCCATGGTGACTAGCAATTTTTGAAATGGTGACACTTCTGTCAGCTTTACTCCCAGAGGGAGAAGACATAAGCATAACTCAGCAGGAATGTGTTGGATGAGCAGAAAATAAGCTTTGGTTGTTTGAAGACTTTTAGAGTTGTTTGTTACCTGTGCTGGCTGATACACCCTGTGACCTAGCATGCCCACCTCTAGAATTACACGATAAGGGAACACTTGTACAGACAGATACACGTTAGAAGATATTTTGTATACATAGATACACGTGGAAGGGTGTTTAATCACCAAATTGCTTTCAACACATAGAAAAATACACAGCCGCAAGTGGTGAAGCACACCCACGTGCCAAGACAGCCAGGGCAGAAGGCACGTCAGCAGCACCCACATGCAACGACGCTTCCTAGGAAAACCTGATGGGGAATCAGGTTGCCATTCCTGATTCTTCCCCTCCTCCCTCCCTCGTAATGAGTTGGCCTTGGAGCTCCCAGGGCCCAGCGGCTTCCTTCAGCCAAAGGTCCCCAGTCCATCAAATATGCTCTGATAATAGCAACTGCAATCTCTTTTTCCCCTAAGAATCTCTGGGGTTTATATGCAAACTTGTCCAACTCTTCCCCATAAGTCATCAAGGTCCATATAATAAAGAATACAGGGAGAAAGAGCCTTTAAGTGACCCTGAAACACACCTGCTATGTTCTTCCCCGGAACCAGTGGGCACACACTCTCTTTGCATCTACATCACCCACCCAAGCAGATTCCCCACCTGTAGAAGTGAAAGCAGCTGGAAATGGAGCTACTTCTCTCAACACTGAATAGTTTAAGTTTACCAGTTCATCACGCCAGTATCATCATGAATTCTGTTGACCATATTGACAACGATGAGAAATAAAACAAGGATGGAGGAGAGAAATGACATGTTTCACCTTTCAAATTAGAATTTGCCTTGGCGGGGGCAGTATCAGGATGCCCCTTTTAGCAACAGATGTTTAATTTTAATGGCCCTGCTGAGCCATAGGAAGTAGTTGGTAAAGACAATAAGTGGAATGAAAAGTCCCCAAAACTCCCAAAGGGATGGCTTTTCACTTGCTGGAAGACCTGATACGGTTGCCGGTGGTGGCAATCTCGGCAGTGGTAGGAGTGGGCGTGATGGGGGTGACAGCAGCGCTGGTAACGGGTAAACAGAGTAGACCCACTCATCCCCCCAATCCTGACCTCTCAATTCACATGGCTGAATTAATGAGACAGTGATGGGGCATTAATATTTACTAGGATTTAATATTTTATAGCCAGTTGCTCACTCCAGAAATGGATTGAAAGCAGGGAGGTCAGCTGTCATCAGGGAAAACAGGCAACTCAAAGCAGTCAGACAGAAGAAGGCAAGCAAGAGTGGGGAACGGGGTTCAGCGCAACGAGTAGAAAGGGGAGAGTGGACAACCCCACAGTGAGAGCTGAGAAATCTTGAGGCACCTGCCTTCATGGACTCTAATACGCCTATGGGACAGAAGCACCACTAGAACATCTGGTCAACCATTCTTCCCTTCCTATCTCTCTTCCTTCTAGAACATTCTGCCTCTTTTAACTCATCATCTCTCCTTCCATGTGAGGCAGGAAAGGTAGAGAATGTACCCTTTTATACCTGGAAAGCCAACAGGCAGACTTTGGGCAGTAGATCAAGTTGGGTCAAGGCTACCATGCAAGAAGGCCAGCACCACAGTCTCACCATTGGCTGCTCTTGAGATGCCTCCTTTCTGGGAATAGGTGGACCCAACTAGGTATTGCAGTTCTCCCCAAAGAGTATTTGGAGAGGTGATCTGTAAACTGGACTGGTATCCTGTGAGGGCAGGGGCCGGGTCTATCCCGATCATTAATGTTTCCTAAGAACCTGAAAAATGCCTACCACATGGTCAGAGATCAACAGTTTTTCAAAGATGAACAAATGAATGAATAGCTGTATTTAAAAAAGATTCCACAGCCAAATAGTTGTGAGAAGCATGCAGGTCTAGCCCTTTCTTAGAGAATTACAATGTAATAGTAAAGAATTTGTCTAATTCTGTTTATCACAGGAGGTCTAGTTTATTTGAATATATTATCTCCCACCCCTTCTGGAATGCCTTAGGTCTAGTTTATTTGAATATATTATCTCCCACCCCTTCTGGAATGCCTTACCTCTTCATGACTGTGAGACGTGCTCTGGAAAATGCTGGTAAGTGGAATTATAGCACAGTGGAAAGAGCAAGAAATCTAGACTCATTCAAACCAAGACCCAAGTCTCAACTTTAACACTTTTCAGCTGGGTTACCTTGGACAGGTTGTTTGACCTCTCTGAGCCTCAGTTTCCTCATTTGTGATAGATGCACTATAACGATGCCTCCTTTGTGTACCACATGGGAGTTGTTATAAGAACCGAATGAAATACTACACACACACATGGGAAGTAAACCTCTGGCAATACTGTGGCTGTTTCTAAAAGCCAGAGTCATGTCAAGTTGACATTGCCCAAAGTAATTTCCATCTCAGCTTAAATCCTGCTAAACACATGCCAACATCTGATCTCTGGGGGATTCTTGGGACTCAGAGATAAATTTCCAGGTATAGGTGAGTCTTACTACCACAGAAAATTAATGCCAGAGTTTTCTTTAAGGCCACCTGAAACACTATGGTAGGTACTGATCATTCACAATACCTTTAATCCCTTGCTGCCTCCCACTATTTGCAGGCTGGAAAGCCAAAGACTAAATTTCCAGATGCCCTTGCAGATAGGGGAGTCATAGCCTATGAAATATAAGAAGACATCTTCAACGAGGCTTCTGGGAAAGGCTTTGATTTTCTGATTTACTAGAGTCACACAAGACTAGCACAACCTTCTCCCCACTCACTCCTTGAACTGAGTGCAGATGTGAAGGCTGGAACAGCGACAGCCATCTTGCAACCTTGAGGAGAAACACAAGAGAATTACAGAGGCATCATTCTGAAATTATTGAGCCAATGCTCCAGAGCCAGAAACTACCTCCTTTCAATTTCATGTTATTTAAAAAAAAAAAAAAGTGAAATCACTGTAATCAGGTTTATGCTATTTGCAGCTGAATTTATTATCCTACCTGATGAAAACAGTAGGGAAAAAGGTTTGACTAGGACTTTATCTTTAAAATCAAACTTTAAGTTATGAAAATACATTTATATCTCACAGTGAAACAAATTTAGTTTATAATTAAGTGGCGCTCTAATTCTTAGAACAAGAATGCATTATTGGTTTATTTGGGACAGAGCATAATTCTTCCAACATTGCATCCCAGTAACACGTGGAGCTGCTTCTCCTTGTATTTGGGTATTCGGCTTTCACAGCAAGTTCATTAGGATGAGCTTCATCAATTTTCCCAAAAGTCTCTTTTAATTCTCTGCTATTCTCATCCCTCCTCTTTGCAGCTCCCATTGTAGGGTCCTCTTTTGTGTGTTTTGTCTGTGCTTTTTGTCTCTTCTTCAATGGCCTCCCTCCGCCACGTGCTCAGACGTCCAGAGCTTCGCATGCGATTTGACCAGTTCAGCCTTGTCAGCTCTCACGCGAGACCCGCAGTGCACGCTGCACTCCCCCAAAGCGGTAGGAGGTTCGCAACGTCTGACAGCTGGTGGAGAGGCCGACTGAGACACTGACGAGAGGGTGACGGCGGACGAGCATTGAGGGAAAAGAAGTATCTGTATGCGGACTCCTTTCTTACGTGGTCCATCCATTGATGAATATTTTCGTGCAATGATGGCATTCAAAAGCCCACGGCGAGGAACCTAAACAACAAAACAAAGAAACAAGCAAAATGTAACCAAAGACACTGAAATAGAGAACAGGCTGACAGTGTTCGGAGGGGAGAGGAGAGGGAATTTCAGGGGGAAGGGGAAGGGTTTATAGGAACAAGTATAAAGGACACATGGATAAAAAACTAAGGGTGGGTGGAAATGGGAGGGAGGAGGGGAGGGCTGGGTGGGTGGGCTGGGATGGGAGTAAAAGAAAGAAAATTGTACTGCAACAACCATTAAAATAAAATTAAAAAAAAAAAAAGCCCACAGCACATGTTCACCTTGATAGAGCCTTAGAGGCAACAGGTTGGGAGTCGGAAGACCTGTGCCCCGGTTCCACCTTTGTCTCTGCTTTGCTGTGTGACATGGGGCAAGTCATTTCCCCTCACTGGGACTCAGTTTCCCCAGCTCAATTTCTGAAAAGTCTACTGTCCCGCAAACCATTGACAATGAGTAGGGGGCGGCAAGTTTGAGTCCTGACCCAAAGAACCTCTGAAAAGGGGGGCACAAACCCCTGGAAGGGTCCTTAGCTAAATCTGACTCAGGCTGCACATTCTCATTGGGAGGATGCCCTCAAGCTCTTCGCAGCCGAGAAGCTAATTACGCTTAATAAGAGACGAGGCCGCTAAATGACAGTACACGAGAAACATCACATTGCTGAAGATGAACGCATGTTCTGGTCTGTCCTCACAATGAGACCAGGTCCTCCGTCTAACCAGAAATCTGACCCGACAGAGTGGCAGGAATAAGCAGCGTATTCATCTAATAAGTAATGATTTCACCCCAAAGGAAGAACGAGGAATGCGAGTACGATTTAGAAACAAAGCGTATACGGAAGAGACCAAGTTTACCCCACCACCTACTCTGATTCTTAATGCTCCTGCAGTCCCTAACATTTAAAATTGCCCCGTGGTTCCCCACTTGGCCCTTGTCATTCACCATGTCAATCTTTTTACCTTGCACTTCAGCATCAAGGAATTTAACATTTTCAATATTAAATGTTCCATTTACACTGAGCTCTTTCTCACTGCCACAGGTGCATTTCCTCTGCACTTCTCAGGATTCTCTCCCCTACCTTCCACCTTGTCCTGCAGCCAAAGCAGTTATAGTTCCCCGAGCATGTCCCCCTCCAGCCTCCTTATTTTTACAAACAGGTGCCCTCTTCCAAGGACAATTTATCAATTACAATGTAGTTAATTTGACTACAATCAACACAATACTCAACTAAAAATAGCTCAAACAATAAAAAACTTAAAGTAGTTTGTTCAATAGCTGGACATCCTCAGCCTGGACAGCCCCTTCCCTCCCCTACCCCACCCTACCCCACCCTACCCCACCTCAGGGTGGCAAAATGGCTGCTACAGCTCTGGGCATCACAAGTCACAAAACAGCATCTTCTCAACTCTCCTTTTAGGAAGGAGGAAAAAAACTTTCTCAGAAACTCCTGGCCCCCGAAGAATTTCCCTCAAATTTCACTGACCAGGAAAGTTCTCACACTTCCCAGGAGAAAAACTTATCAAGCACTTACCCTCTACTCCCTTCCTAAATGTCACTAGATCTTCCCCTAGCCTTACCTCTGGTTTTGATTTTCATTCTAGCAGCATATACTGAATATCACTAAACGCTAGCCGCTCTGCTAAGAACTCTATAAACAAACATTATCTTGTTTAGGCCTTAGAACAACTTGGTGAGGTAAGCATTGTTATTCCCATTTGAGAGTTGAGACCACAATCCAGAAAGATTAAGCAACTTGACCAAGGATGCACAGCTGGAAAGAGGGAGAGCCAGGACTGAAAGCCAAGTGTGTCCAACTCCAAAGCCCAAGCTCTCCGCCACTCTTCCTGTCTCCTCCTGACATTCTTTGCCGCTCAGTGACTGCTGTCTTTACAAGGTGTAAGTCCCCCTGCCTAATGGACCCTTCCTTCCTACTGAGCAGCATTTTCAGATCTTCCCTATAATTAAAGAAAAATGAGAGCCATTTCCCTTCCCCCTGTTCTCTCCTCAATCTATCAAACTTCTCGAAACACCTTTTCACACTTAACGATCCCACATCCTCAGCACACATCGACCCTTTGCTTCATCCGGCATCCTCCCCCCCTCCTCACTGAGGGGCTCCGCCAAGGTCATCAATAAGCCAATCAAATGGCTTCTCTCCACGCTCCCTCCTCCCAGGTCTGATCCTCCTTGATTGGCAAGGTAACTAGAGGCAGCTGCCCAGAGCTGCGGTCTAGATGGGACAGCCAAAACATCGCTGGAAATGTTAACAAATGAAGAAAATTGTGTTTACTTCCCAGCACTCCTCTCAGAGACAGTGCCGGCGTGCAGATGGAAAGGGACCTGGGGGAGGGCTGTAAGAGGTCCCCAGGAGGCATGCCTGAGTAGCAATAAATGCTTTCCTCTGAGTGCTAGTCTCCGAGTCTCAGGCTTTTGTTTTGCTGAATACGGAGCAAGCCTAGAGCCAGAGCGAATCGCTCGGGTCAAGAGAGGAGAGGCTTTTGCCCCACGCAGTGCCCAGGCTCTCCCCCAAATTAATGCCCAAGATTTAAAGAACGTCAGTTTGAAGAGTGCAAAATTATTAACTTACCCTATGGACCCACATTTCGCAGTCCAGGTCTGTCTGCTGTATGTAACGTAGCCAGCCGATGCATTTCCTCCTCTCCTCGGTATCTGGTACGTGTTCTTCCGGGCCCCAGTGGGCCACTGGTTCATCCTTTTGATATCTCTCTGTCTCTCTCCACCACCACCCCCTCCCCCCATCTCCTGCTCTTCGGTTTCATTGGTTCCTCTGTCGCCCCTACCGAGGCTCTGACCTCCTGATCTCGGCCTTTCCCAGGTGTATTTTATCTACTGCTGCATAACAAAGTACCCCAAGCCGTAGCTGCTGAAAACAACCAACATTAGCTCATCTCAAGGTTTCTTCTGGTCAAGAATCCAGGCGTGGCTTGTTAGGTGATTCTGCCTCGAGGCCCCTTATGAGGCTGTCAACAAGGTGAGGCCAGGACTCCAGGCATCTTAATGTCAAGGCATGACCGGCGGGAATCCACTTCCAAGCTCACTCGTGCAGCTGCTGGCAGACCTCAACTCCTTGCCACATGGCCCTCTCTGCAGGGCTGCAGCACAACGTAGCAGCTGGTCTCCCCAAGGGCAAGGGATCCCAGAGAAAGCACCCAAGATGGAAGCCACGGCCTTTTTGTAACCTCATCTCAGAAGTGACACCCCTTCACTTCTGCACATCAGAATCAAGTCGACAGTCCCCTGTACACAGGGCACGTGGGCCAGGTGGTGGGGATCTGGGGCCCCTTAGGGACTAGGTACCACCCAGGGCTCTCCCACCAACTTCACGGAGTCCACATCTGTCACGACCCTTTCAGCTTTGTACTCCTAAGTGCCTGCTAAGTCGTCCACGCAGACACGCTGGGTGGCTGGCTCCTCATGTTCTACTTACCCCAAACCAACTTTTTTATGTTTTCTTAAAGTGGCCCAATTTGCCTCCCTTGTCCCACTGGTGGCACTATTGTCTTCCCAGCCCCTGGAGATTCAGGTTTCTGAGTCAAACTTTCTTCTTCAATTCGACAAAAGCCCTCACGCTGCCGTTCCGGGAGCGCCCGATGCGTTCCAGGCTCTTTCACAGACGGTGCCCTATTTAATTTTTGCAGCACTGTAAGGTGCACATTATCACTCCCATTTGGCAGGTGAGTGAACTCACTTTTCTTTCAAAGATAAGTAGGTTTCCTGGAGTTGGGTCCTGTTCTGTGCTGAGAAGCATCAATGAACAAGACAAGCACCGTCCCTGGAGGAGCGTATGACGTTGCAGAAGACAACTTTCCTGGCTGAGCAGCCTTTGGCTCAGGTCGTACATTGTACAGAGTTAACAACTAGGGCTTGGAGTCAAACAGACCTCAGCTCAAGTCCCAGTTTAGATATTCACCAGATAGGTGACTTCTGGCACATGGTTGATTGTTCCAGGCCCCAATTTCCTCCTGTATCAAAATTAATGTGCTTATGTCATGCAGCTATTTTGTATGTTAAATGAACTAATTCAAGTAATCCACTTGGCACAGGGTCTACCTAGCATAACAGGGTTCAATAAAAGGGAGGTTTTGATGATGACGTGACGAGCGATGACGACAATGGTGAGGACAGTGATGTTCGCCCAGCCCACAGCAGCAACAATCACTAACATTTAGGAAGACCCACTGGGTGCCAGGCCGCTTTCTAAACACCACACGTGCAATAACTCAATCATCAAAGCAACTGTGAGACATAGTGTTACGTCCATTTTATTTATGGGGCAACTGTGGCAGAGAGATTAGGAAACCAGACTACGGAGACGAAGCCAGCAAACGGCAGAAACAGGATCTGGACCCAGGCAGACCAGCGTCAGGGCCAAGAACCTGGCAGAATCTCAAAAGCAGAGATGCCTGAAAAACCCAATGTTCAGGGAACCATAGTGTCACAGGTGTGCACAGGTAACCAGGTTCTTAGTGATTGAGGACAAAGAATTGAACCGAGCACACAGAGTTTATAGCATGAAGAAAGAGGGAAGATTTACTAAGCGATAGTACACTCCACGGAACATGGGAGTGGGCCAGCTCTGAGCAGAGACTGACCACGTGGGCTGGAGGGATTCTCTTCTTATAGGGCGGAAGCTTCCTGGCTAGTCTTTGGCGGGCTTCTATTGCGCAGGTACAAAGTTACAATTCAAAGCTACTGCGCATGTGTGGTTTCCCAAGATTTTCTTGATTGGCTACTTGGAGAAGGGAGTCCCACAATGTTAATTCATTATAATGCTATTATAATGAATTAGGGGTAGTGCGCAGGCACATTCCATGATTCAAAGTTATCCCAGAAAACAGGAACAATCGGTCTTAGGGGGTCTTTGTCATGTATGGATTTTTTTTATCTTAGCCCTGCAGGGCCTCTGCAGTGTCCTTTCTGACCACCTCCTGTCTCAACAGTGGTGTGCGTGCGTGTGTGTGTCCACGTGCAGGACTATGTGGCTTCCGTGTGTGGCTACACACATGGGTTAGACTGTGTGTGTTCATGCTCATACTGTATTGAGTAGGGGAAAAAACCTACATTCCAAGTTACCATTTCGTGTTCTTTTTGCATCTGGGCACACAACTGTCAATTGCAAAAAATATTGCTTTTTTGTCTTTCTTAGAACGCCTCCCCTTTTTCTAAAGCACGATCCCCACTTACAGTTAAGGGAATGATGAAAAAGCCCCCACTGGCAAAGTGGAACTTGTCTCTTAAGGGCGCATAAAAAGAACCACAAAACTCACTTAAACACTTCCTACTGATAAAGGATTGGGAGATTTCCTCAGTAAAGAAGACGAATGAATTATACAGTATTTCATTCCAACTCAATCTTCTCCGTCACAACATGACTGAATAAAGACACCCTATGGCAGGCAGGCTCTCTGGCTGGCCTGCCAGCGTCCCCTCCCCGCCTCCCCCCGCCAAGGCTCGGTGTCTCCATCAAATGGCTGGACAGTTCACACACCCCTCCCCCACCAAGGGTGTCTCCATTTGGAAATGACCGGTTCCCACATCAGCAAAACTCACCTGCATTCCCCTCCCTCCCTCCCTCCTTCCTGTTTTACCTTAGGTTTCACCCCCTCCCTCCCATTTCCAACTCTCGCCCTCCTCCCTTCGTTTCTGCTTTTTCCCATCTTTACTCATAAAATTAGGAAGCAGAACTGGTTAAGAGGTAGGGAATTGGTGTCAGACTCATTGGCGTCAGATCATTTCTTTCATCTGCCTTTTACCACCTATGTGACCTTGAGCAAGTGGTTTAACCTCTTAGAATCTTGGGTTCTTCATTTGAAAAATGAGGGTTACTGTGAGGATTAAATGAAATATGTAAGTAAGGTACTTAGAACAGTGCTTGGCACATGGTAAGCACTAAATATATATTAGAAGTAACTATTAAATTCATAATGAATCACAATGGGGACACAAAAAATTTCCTGACTGAATGGTCAGACATCTGTTAAGAATAGGCCACTGATCAAGGATGAACTTGACCTGTCATTATGCCATGGTCAAGAACACAGACCTGCATTCAAATGCAAGTTCTACAGCATACTGGGTCTGTGACCTTGGGCGAGAGGCTCAAGTTCTCTAGCATCAGTTTCCTCAGCTGTCAGAAGGAGACAAGAGTCCCCACCTCTCAGGAAGATGTAATGAATTAGATTCAAGCCCTTAGGTCAGAGCCCACTGCATGGCAATAATAATAAGTGGTTATCATTAGGATTGGAGTAAACCCTTCCTTTTGCGACCCATGAACTGCACTTGCCTGTTTTTGCCCTCTTCTCTCTCTGCTTGGCCTTCAGCCCTCCTCACTCCCCCATTCACACACAGAACTAAGAAAATTCACTAGTAGTTTGTTTACTCATGCTGTATCGGCTATCTGTTGCCGTTTAACAAAACACATGAAACTGAGTGGCCTAAAACAGTCAAAATCACTTATTTTGCTCATGAATCTGCAGTTTGGGCAGTGTTTAGCAGGAATGACTAGTCTCTGCTCCAAACAGTGCCGGGCGAGGCAGTTGAAGAGGGAGCTCAGGATGGCTCATTCACACGGCCGGGTAGGTGGTGCTGATTTAGGCTGCGGACCCAGTCAACGCTGTGGGCTGGGAAGCTTGATTCCTCTCCACAGCTGTGTGGGCTTCCTCACAGCATGGTGGCTATGTCCCAAAGGTGAATGGTTTAAGAGGACAAGGAGGACACGCATAACGTTTTTATGAACTAGGTCGGGACTCACACAGCTCAAGGTGGTTGCAGGTGTCCTCGCAGGTTCGGGAGGAAGTGGCACAGACCTGTGCTGTGGAGCGGCGAGGCTCTGGAAAAGCATGCGGTATTAGATATTGTCGTGCCACACCTAGCTCCTTTCTCTCCCCCTAGACTCCACCCTCCAAGGAAAGCATTCTTTCTAAATTACTTATCTCCCTAAACAGCCTTACTCACATTCGACCCACAGAAAGCCAAGCTAGAAGCCTAATAAGACATTAAACTGACTTCACGTCCACTTTCTAATTGGCTTGGATTTTCTGCATGAATCTGCTGGTTTGGGCAAATGTAACTAAGTTTTCTTCATCTCACCCTTTTCAGGAGATGGCTCTGAGAAGGGTGAGTGGGGCAAGAGAACAGGATATCACAGAGACTGTGCTCAGGTCCAACCCCTCCTTTAGAAATGTAAAGCTGGAGGCCCAGGAAAGTGAACTGAAGATCGAGATTAAAGGGACCGGGCCAGAGACTTGTGACCATCTCTTTACTCCAAGGGCAGATTTCTGATAACATTTATTCACCAAAAAGAACTTGCTGAGATGCACCTCAGGTCCTGTGGAGACTGCCACACCCTGTCTTTCTGACTGCAGAGTCTTAAGCAATCAGCTTCTATGTGATGTGATATTGTTACAGGGTGCAGCCAAGGGGGGGGGACCCCAAATGGACATTTGAAATGGGGCCCAGAACTCAAGGTGTCCAGAGATTCTAAGATGTTTTTTTTTACCTCTTCCCCCCACCACAGGTGTGAGTTGGGGGAAGGGGCACACAGAGCAAGAACATGCAGGGCAGCTTTGCAGCTAATCCATGGCATGGTCATTTAACATACCTATAGCCTTGGGCCGGTTGCTTGAATATGCTAAATAGCTATGGCCATGCTCTG
>PVIA01009626.1:0-59306 GCA_004024845.1 Tonatia bakeri
TTATTTGAATGTTTCTTTCATTAGAGTGAAAGTATAAGTCCTGTAAGGATAGGAATACTGCTTTTTAAATCTTATTTTATCTTTTTTATCTAATACATATATTTCTAGAATCAAGTGTCATGTCTGGATCCTGATAGTTGTTCAGTAATTTTAATCCTAAAGTTGAAAGATGGGCAATACAAATTACTCCTGAATTTTAGTGTCACTGGAGTTGGATTATCATTTTCACAAACAAAGATGAGAAATAGAACCACATCCTTCAGGCTCTGCTGTGATTTTCTTTGCATTTGTAGCAAGAGGTTTTCTATGATTCCATCCGGAGTCACCACTGTCCATTGCCTGTACGTGATGTGAGACTGTGAGTTGTTTAAGGGTAGAATTCAGTTCTGGTTTATTTTTGTGCCCCTCTCCCAGCTTCTCTGTTAGCAATTTGTACCTATATTTGCTCCACTAAATATGGTGACTGGATGAATTAAACATAGCTTGGCACCAGAACATGACCTTTTACTCTTAGGATATATGCGACCTATGAAAGAAGTAGACAATTTTAATGTCTTTATTCAATTTATCAAAGATTGATAATGTACTGAATTGTGAAAGTTTTAAAGCAAAATCTAAAAGCTATTTTTTCCCAGTATAAACATTATTTGTGCACATTAAGGAATATGTGGAAAATATGGACAATGCAGTCAGTGGAAAAGTGTGGTGTAACACCTCTTTGGAGCACAATTTGGCATTCTACCAAAGTTTTAAATTTACTTCCTCTTTATCTAGCATCTCTATTTCTACAAAATTGTTCTATAGAAAATATTTCTTAAAAAGCCTATCAGGCTTTCTTCTATGCACTTTTTAGTTGTGATTATACAAGGGACATGATTTTGTATTGTTTTTTCATTTAACACAAGATTATCATATTTGATTCCCTGTGTTGTTAATCAAGTCTTCTACATGAATGACTGTCATGAGATGGCACCACAATTCTCCTATTGGTCATTATATTAATGTGATGGGAATAGCTTATAAATATTTCATGGCCATTATCTTTAGAATAAAGCTTTTTCTATATGTCAGATTATTTCCTCATCATGCATATTGTCTAATTGCTCTTTAGAAAGTTTCCAAAAGGGGTGTGCCATTAATTGTACCTCCAGAAATGAATGAGTGTCCTTAAGGAAATTTAATTGCTTTCAGAAATTTACTTCATTCTGATTCAAGTACTTGATTGTATGAAAAGAAAGACTAGAATGGAGGGTTTCTTATTCAGTCCCTGACAGCAGCTAAAGACCATCTTTCTGAGCATTTTATTTTCACTATTTGCTTATTAAGTAAAGCAGAAGTTTAAATACAGCAAAAGACTAATGATTCTTTGCCACAGTTACCATTTCACAGAAGTTACAAGCACTGATCAAGGATCAAAAGAATCTTGCAATTGTGTGCTCTAATTTTTTCATCAAAGCTTTCACTGAGCACTCAGATCTTCTTAGGATATGAAAGTATGACCAGCAATAGCCTCATTAATTTATTTTCTATGATTTATACTTTCTCATTGCTTGCAACATAGCTACCAGAATTTCCTGAGACGTGGAATTAAAGGGACTTAATATCCATCTTGCAGATAAACAAAACCACCACATTTCTAATTGAGGATTTGCCTTTGTCCAAGTTACATGGCTTTTCAGGTCCATGGTGAAAGAGATACAACTCTAATAGGGATAGTTGGAATGGCAATCACCAATATGGTACAGGCTTTGAACTGTGAACAGAAAAATGAAAAAGCATTAAGAAATGTAATAGGATAAAGTGAATATTAAGCTTTCATCTTTTCTTTTGAACATGGTATTGGTTCTTACATTTATGAAGGGATTCATTTTTCTTTGTTTTTTACTGGGGGTGTTTATATATATATAAACAGATGATATCTGTTCTATCTATTATCTACCTATCTATTATCTATCATCTATCATCTTCAATCATCTATCTTTCTCAGTGCTAGTTATCAAATGGTTTCTTCTCAGCTCCAAATCCACTGCTCTTGGTGATTTGAGAGCTGGTTCAAGGTTAGGTTTTGTCAATAGAGGGGGCTAGAGAGGCACTACTGGCAAAGCAAAGAGGATTTTCTTGTGTGCTTTTCACATCTTTAGCTGCTCAGCTGCCAGTGGTGAGTGGGCAGTCAAATGGCCTTCAGTTTTGACTGAGATTCTCCAGCATTTCAATGGAAGTCTTCCTGCAGATCAACTACAATTTCTTGGCACCCTAGTGGGCAGGTTCCTATGAGTCAGCTTCATTCCATTGCACCCTAGTGAACTTCACCAGCACCCCCAAAACACGACCTCCTACAGATCAGCTCTGGCCCACAGTACCTGGTGACATTTCTGCTTCTCAGCAGGTTGCAGTTGTATTCTCTCCAGTGAGGTCCAGTTTGAGCCTTGGGGGTGAGTTGGTGCTCTTCGAAATTTTTAATTCCTTCTTTGAATGCTCTCTTTCACCTGGGGGTATAACTTCTCCCAACATTTGCCATTAAGTCTTCTTTAGCTCATTTAGCATTTAATCGCTTTTCACTAACGTTTAGCTTTTTTTTTTTTTTTTCTGTATAATCTTTCCTGTTCAAATTCCTGATGTGGTTTCTTGTTCCTGACTGGACTCTGGTTGATTCAATAACAGAGTTACTGAGCTCCTGTTATGTACGGGCTTTGTGCTCAAGACTGGAGACACAGCAGTAAGGAAGGTAGACAAGGGTCTCGTCTTTAGTGCCCTTACAGTTCTTGTGTAATGAAAAGCAAAACATTAGGTATGGGTGTTTTAGGGTGGGAGTCATAGGGCAGGGTTAAAAAATGTTCTGCTTAACCAAGTGACACTTCAACCCAAACTAAAGGTCAGTAGAAATCAGTCAGATGAAGAGTGGGGGTGGGAAGTGTTCCAGGAAAGGGGACAGCTTGTCCAAGGGCCAGTATCAGAACTGAGTGGCTGGTTCAAAGATCTGAAGCTTGGAAAGCACACTGCTGAGGGTCTGGGAAGAGGGGGTGAGACAGTCACATTAGGGATTCTGGAATTTGCCCAGCGGTTATGAGGGTTGTTGAATTACCAGAAGGTTGTTAGCAAAGCAAGGACATGTTCTCATCATTTAGAATGGTGGTTCTCAATCCTGGCTGTGCATTTACAACACCCAGGTTGCTTAAACAAAACTCTGGAGTGACTACCATGTATGTGTCTGTAGCTTTTAAATTCTGCAGGTGATTCCAATGTACAAGAAAGGCTGAGAACCACTGATCTTGAGGAACAAAAAACTAACTGTATGGCATGATGAGGGTTAAATGAGCAATTTAGGGACAAAGCCCATTTGTGAGTAGGTGAAAGTTTTCTAGCCTAAAGATTAATTAAACTGATCCATAATGTCTCTTCTTTATGTCAAACTCATTTAAAATTTCAAAGGCACAAACTTGGCATTTTTGCTAGTTAGGAAGTGTTTATAGTTAGCAAATATTTTAATATAAATTTCCTTAAATACTCAAGACAAGGGTAGTATCATTGGGGAGTTTGGCAAGTATCTAAAATTAAGAAAATAAATGCAGCCCTGGCTGGTGTAGCTCAGTGGATTGAGCGCGGGCTGTGAACCAAAGCATTGCAGGTTCGATTCCCAGTTAGGGCACATGCCTGGGTTGCAGGCCATGGCCCCCAGCAACTGCACATTGATGTTTCTCTCTCTTTATCTCTCTCCCTCCCTCCCTTCCCTCTCTAAAAATAAATAAATAAAATACAAAATTCTGAAAAAAATTAGTCTTTAAAAAAAAGAAAATAAATGCAACATGGAACTTTCTAGTGAGTTTTGTTTTAGTTTATAAAAAGCTTCAGATAGTTAAACAAATATTTGATGAATGAATGAACAAATGAGTGACCTATTTGTAATTAGATTCCAATTAAACAAAAAGAAAGGGAGTATATCTGCCATATCTTGACTGAAGTTAATTATGCATTAGTTTCTTGACTGAGATTAACCACAAGATAAACCAGTGCTTATAGCTCTGTTTGACTAATTTATAAAAATCTATATTTAGCATAAGGGTGAGGAGCACTAGTACCTTTGATTTCATTTTTCTTTTCTAGCACTGAAATCTAAAGTCATTTTCGAAAGAATCTGAAGCATTTTGTTTGACTGCGCAGCCATTTCTATTGCTTTCTAACCTGCTCTGCTGACCTCCAAGCCACACTGTTTGCCTTACTTTAAAAACTGATTCAGATGCACAACCTCTGGAGACTAGGCAGGTTAAAGAAAGAAATCATTAGGTTTTGTATTATAGAAGCATCACTGGGAACAAGGACCGAGGTCATAATGTAGCCACAGTAATTCCCACTCAAATGGGACAGGTTCTTGTATGCCGATTACAAGGCATGACAGCTGATGCACATATAGATTGCTGTGAAGAGAGAATAAATGAAACAACCACCAGAGTATTCTAGTCAACCTATAATGGGGCTGAAACATAAACATTGTTTTTAAAGTTTCCATTCGACATTGAACTCCCTTCTGGTATTTACTTTCTAGTTGCTCCTCCTTTCGGCCCTTTAGAAGGTGCTACATTCTTTCTCGAGAAGTTACTTGCATGTTTGCACATCTCCATGAATGTAAAACCCCTCAAGATTATAGTACCAAGCTCATTATAGATTACTTTTCTTTTACTCACCTCCCTGGTGGGAACCAGGCTCAGAGCTGAAATCTGCAGTAAGTGCTTTTTGAATTACATTGGAAAGAGTATCCTGTTAAGTCATTCCATAAAGAAAACATGTAACTGAATCCATGGTATCAGAAAATATTACAATATGCTACAAACTAAGAGACCACATCGAACCCTGGGGTTTCACTGTATCTTGTTTCACACTCATTCAGTTTCCTCATATGTATTCTCTAGCTAAGTTACTCTGATGTAAGAAGTGAAACTCAATGGTATCTGAATTAGAAAAAGAAGTACCAATCAAATATGACCTAAGTATAATGTATTATATTTGGGTGGAACCTCAAACAAGACATAAGAACAACTCTCGCTTGCATAAAAAAAAGTAATTAGAGAGTGGTATCTTAACTAAGACAATGAGAAAATCAATTGCTTAAGTTAGGCTCAGAAAATTCCTCACAGGATTCCACTGAGAATTATGAGTCATGACATATTTCTGGAATACAATGCTAGGTTCTTCATCAATCATCCATCAGTTACCTCTATCATTAATAGTCTCACTGGAGCAGGAGGCAGAGGAAAGAGCTGGAGATGTAGGTTCTAACTTGAGCTGAGCCCCTGAACACTTATGTGGTCTTGGGAAATACATGGCCTTTTCGGAGGAGACAGAGTTGGAGAGGATCTAAGTCGTCCCATTTTGACTTCCTAGCCAGCTGAAAGCCATCTCTGATGCAAAACCTCTTGCAGATTCAGCTTCAATGTAGGCACTTTCCTTAAGAAAGTGAGAGCTCGTTTTTTAATTTTTCCTTCCTCCCTCCCTCCCTCCCTCCCTCCCTTCCTTCTTTTTCTTTCTCTTCCTTCCTTCCTTCCTTCCTTCCTCCCTCCCTCCCTCCCTCCCTCCCTCCCTCCCTCCCTCTCTCTCTCTCTCTTTTCTTTCTTTCTTTCTTTCTTTCTTTCTTTCTTTCTTTCTTTCTTTCTTTCTTTCTTTCTTTCTTTCTTTCTTTCTTTCTTCCTTTGTCTCTCTCTCTCTTTCTTTCTTATTATATTTTATTGATTATGCTATTACAGTTGTCCCAACTTTCCTTCCTTTGACCCACTCAGTGCCCCCTACTCCCTCAGGAAATCCCCTGCCTCCTTAGTTCATGTCCATGGGTCAGGCATATAAATTCTTTGGCTTTTCCATTTCTTATACTATTCTTAACATCACCCTGACTATTCCGTAACTACCAATTTGTACTTATTTATCCCTTCACCTTTTCTCTCATTCCCCCAAACCCTTCTCCATCCTAGCAACCATCCAAACATTTTCCATATCTACAATTCTGTTTCTGTTCTGCTTTTTTGCATAGATTGTTTTTTAGATTCAATTGTTTTTTTAAAGTATATTTTATTGATTATACTATTACAGTGGTCCCATTATTTCCCCCCCTTTATTCCCCTATGCCCTGCACCCCCTTTCCCACCAGCATTCCCCCTCTTTAGTTCATGTCCATGGGTCATACATATAAGTTCTTTGGCTTCTCCATTTCCTATACTATTCTTACCCTCCCCCTGTCTATTTAGTACCTACCATTTATGCTTCTTGTTCCCGGTACCTTTTTACCCATTCTCCTCCTTCCCCTCCCTTCTGATAACCCTCCATGTGATCTCCATTTCTGTGATTCTGTTCTTGATCTAGTTGTTTCCTTAGTTTGCTTTTGTGTTTATTTAGGTTCAGTTTTTGATAGCTGTGAGGTTTTTTTTTGTCATTTTACTGTTCATAATTTTGATCATCTTCTTTTCTTTGATAATTCCGTTTAACATTTCCCATAATAAGGGCTTGGTGATGATGAACTCCTTTAACTTGACCTTATCTGGGAAGCATTTTATCTGCCCTTCATTCTAAATGACAGCTTTGCTGGATGGAGTAATCTTGGATATAGGTGCTTGCCTTTCATGACTTGGAATACTTCCTGCCAGTCCCTTCTTGCCTGCAAGGTTTCTTTTGAGAAATCAGCTGATGGTCTTATGGGAACTCCTTTGTAAGTAACAGTCTTCTTTTCTTTTCTCTTGCTGCTTTTAAGATTCTCTCCTTATCTTCCATCTTGAGCAATGTAATTACAATGTGCCTTTGTGTGTGCTTCCTTGGGTCCCACTTCTTTGGGATTCTCTGAGGTCCCTGAACTTCCTGGAAGTCTATTTCCTTTGCCAAATTGGGAAAGTTCTCCTTCATTATGTTTTCAAATAAGTTTTCAATTTTTTGCTCTTCCTCTTCTTCTTCTAGCACCCCTATGATTCAGTGTTGGAATATTTAAAGTAGTCACAGAGGTTCCTAAGCTTCTCCTAAGTTTTTTGAATTCTCATTTTTTTTTCTGTCCTGGTTGAATGTTTATTTCTTCCTTCTGGTCCAGGTCATTGATTTGAGTCCCAGTTTCCTTCCCTTCACTGTTGTTTCCTTGTATATTTTTCTTTGTTTCATTTTGCAATAGCCTTTACTTCTTCTTCTATTTTGCAACCATACTCAACCATTTCTGTGAACATCCTGGTTACCAATGTTTTGGACTTCACATCTGATAGGTTGACTATCTCTTCATCACTTAGTTCTATTTTCAGCATCACCATTTCTTATGGGAACTCTATTTTCAGAGTTTTGGTCTGTTCTTTCTTTAGGGCCATATTTCTTTGTCTTGGTGCACCTGCTATGTTGTAAGGGGCAGAGCCTTAGGTATTCGCCAGAGCAGGGCAACCCATGTTGCTGGGTTGTCACACTGTATATGCAGGAGGGGTCTGAGAGAGAAGAATGCTGCTTGCTCAGCAATTGCCCCACTTTCAGTCATTTCCCCCACTACTCACAATCAAATTGGGACCTTCTGGTGCTGATTTCTGGATGGGTGGGTTTCTGTATGTTCTAGGACCTTGTGGGTCTCTCCAACAAACTCTGCTGTGATGCTGGGAGTTTTTCCCACTGCCTCAAACCGCACAGATTTTTACAACCAGAAGTTTTGAGGCTTTATTTCCCTGTGCTAAAACCCTGGGTTGCACAGTCTATCTAGCTCCCTAGTTGTTCCTCCATGTTAATCTGCACACAAATGTGGGACTTCCCAGTCTGCCAGCTGTTTCCCTGCCCCTCTTCACACCACTGCCAGTCTTCACTGCTCCTGCCAGTCTGAATGAATATTTCTTCTCCTTGGTTGTCAGACTTCCATACAGTTTGATTTCCTGGAAGTTCTGGTTATATTTTGTTTATAAATTTGTTGTTGTCCTTCTTTTGGTTGTGCGAGGTGGCAAGGTATATTCATCTATGCTTCCTTCATGGCTGGAGTCAATTGTTGATATTTATGTATTTATTGCCATTTTAATGTTCATAGTTTTGATTTTTTCCCTTTTTTTTTAGATAAGTCCCTTTAACATTTCATATGATAAGGGCTTGGTGATGGTGAATTTCTTTAGCTTTATTTTGTTTGGGAAGCACTTTACCTACCCTTCATTCTAAATGATGGCTTTTCTGGGTAGAGTAATATAGGTGGTAGTCCTTGCTTTTCATCACTTTGTATACTTCTTGCTAACTCTTCCAGTCTACAAAGTTTATTTTGAGAAATCAGCTGACAGTCTTATGGGAACTTCTTTGTAGGTAACTATTTGCTTTTCTCTTATTGCTTTTAAAATTTTCTTCTTATCTTTAACTTTTGGTGATTTAATTATAATGTGTCTTAGTGTGGTCTTCTTTGGGTCCAACTGGTTTGGGACTCTCTGGGCTTTCTGGACCTGCATGTCTATTTCTTTTATCAAATTAGGGAAGTTTTCTTTCATTATTTTTTCAAATAGGTTTCCAATTTCTTGTTCTTTCTCTTCTCCTTCTGACATTCCTATGATGCCAATGTTGGTACACTTGAAATTTTCTCAGAGGCTCCTTACCCTGTCATCATTTTCTTTGTATTCTTTTTTCTTCTTGCTATTCTGATTGCACGTCTTTGCTTTCTTATGTTCAAAATCATTGATTTGATCCTTGGCTTCATCCACTCCACTGTCGATTCCCTGTAAATTATTCTTTATTGCAATTAGTGTACCCTTAATTTCTGATTGGGTCACTTTACTATTGTTGAAGTACCCAAGTACCCATTGAGTTCCTGGAGCATCCTTATAACCAGTATTTTGAAGTCTATATTGGATAGATTGCTTATCTTCATTTACTTCTTTTTCTGGAGTTTTGTTCAGTGGTTTCATTTGGGCCATATTTCTTTGTCTCCTCATTTTTGCAACTTTTTTTGTGTTTGTTTCTATGTATTAGGTAGAGCTGCTATGACTCTGTCTTGGTAGCATGACCTAGTATAGTAGGTATCCTACAGGGTTCAGTGGGTCAGCCCCCCCTATTAATGAAGCTGAATGCTCAAGGTGCACTCTCCATGTGGGCTGAGTATATCTTCCTCTTGTAGTTGAGTCTTGATTACAGCTGGCAGGTAAATGGGAGGAATTTACCCAACTAGTCAGTTGATAGGATTGGCTATGACCACTGACCACCAAATACCTTCCTCCATGGCTTGCGGAGGTCTTTGGGTGGTGGTGGTCTGATGTAGTCTGTAGCTGTTCACTGGGTGTACAGGCTCTGGTGCTTCCCAGATGGTGCAGGCTAAGGCCAGTCACCACCTTTGTTTTGTCTGGGGCCACTTGGCATAACTATAAAGTGATCTGAAGATGGTTGTTTCTAGTGCTAGAGCTGGGGTTACTTAGTGAGGGGTGTGGGATTGGGTTCAGCTAATGCTAGTTTGAGCTGATTTAAGAAGGTCTGAATCCTGTGCCCAGCCATGCAATTCATATGGAAAAGCTACTATTAACAGTTTGGGTGGGCCCATAAGTTGAATGGGGTAGAGCCTTAGTTAATCACCAAGGTAGCATGTGTGAATCAGGTTGATTGAGTCTCAGATGTGGTGCCACTGTACTATGGCTCAGAAAAGGAGCAATGGTCACTGTCTGCAGTTCTGTCTGGGAGGGGGCTGTCCTCCAGCTCTTGCCCAGATGCTAGACACTTCATTTCCTCCCTGTATGCCACTGGTGCCCTTCAAGCTGCTGCTCTAGTGTTAGAGCCTGGAAGGAGTGAGCCTGAGTAAGCTCATGTGTGGTGTGAGGCCCTTTAAGAGGTGAGGCCTGAGAATCCTGCAGTTTCTTCTGCTGACACAACCCCCACTGGTTTTACAACCAGAAGTTGCTGGGCCTTATCTTCCTGGCACTGGAATCCTGGTCTTGGTGGTCAGGTGTGGGTCTGGAATCCCTCATACCTGAGATATCCCTCCTCATTTTTACCCACCACACATGGGTATGGGACTGGCCTGTTCTATTTTCCAAGTCTCCACTCCTTCCCCCATCCTATCCATCTGGATGAATGTGATTTCTTTAATTTCTTAGTTGTACCACTTCCATACAGTTCAAATAATTGTTCTGTAGTTTAGTTGTAATTTTGTTGAGTTTGTGCAAGGGGGTAAGCAGTGTTTATCTATGCCTCCATCTTGCCTGGAAGTCCCCTCTTATTATTATTTGCTTTAATGATATAGCCTATTCTTCTGCTGGGTAGCTCCAAGACTTGAAATAAAATTAATTATATTGAGCTGGAATCTTCTAATATCTAATCTACCTATGGGTGCTAGTTCTTTGAAAAACAAGGTTTGGCACATGTAAAACACACTCTATAAATGTTACCTTATCATCATAACTGTCATTATAATTTCACATTACATTATCACCCTTTAACAATTATCCTTGAGGAGCTAATACAGTAGTAGAAAGAACCAATGTTTGGAGTTAGAAGACTTCAGTATGAATTCTACTTTAAGTAATTAATCTATATTAATACTAAGCCTCAAATGTTTTATTTTCAATATGAAGAGGCTATATAACTCATAAGAACATTCTCTGTAAAATGCTACAATTGACTTTTGTTTTTCTTTTCAGATTTTGGTGCTGCTACCATCAATGTAGTTACAATCTTCTCATTCCTTACAATTCCTCCCTCAATTTAAAGACTATACAGTAAATTCTGTGCTGGCAACCTCCCACATCCCATGCCCTCCTGTGAGTTACACCTGTGTCCCTTACACCCTGTGTTAGCATTTCTTACACCTATGCTTATTTTTATGACTGTCAGCCCCTTGAGAGAAGACTTGGTATTACTGCTTCTTTGCATCCAACTGAGTTAGTTTGTACATATTGGAAGATTAATGTGAAGATCAAATGTTATATTGCATGTGGAAAATAATTTTGAAAAGATGTTGTGATATGCAAAAATTTAAGTTTGAATTGTTGCTACTCATTCACTATTGAAGAAAAAGAATGGTCTTAGCAGCTAAAGAAACCATGATGAAGAAGTGAGGAGCAGAAGCAGGTTACTGTCAGCTGATCTAACATGGCTATGTAAACTTTTCTGTTTCTGGACCTAATTTGTGATCAACTTTGAACAACACACACAATTTTACTAGTTCTTTTCAACCTATAGAATATAAGCGATGGGGTCTCTCCTCTAGAACCATGGAATTCTGGCATTTTTTTCTCCTTCAATTCACTTATAGTCTATGATCTCTTCTAAATCTCCATAAAAAAGACCATTTTTGTTGTCAAACAAGAACTCTGCTCTTATTCATTGAAATTCATAATATAAATTTCCTCAGCTGGTCACAACATCATTTTGTCTTTTTTCTTAGTTTCAGTAATAAGTATCCTCTAGGACAAGGGTCAGCACATTTTTCTGTACAGCGCCAGGTAGTAAATAATTTTTAGGCTTTAGGGAACATACGTCTTCATAGCTACTATTTAACTCTGCTGTTGCATTGCAAAAGCAGCTCTAGACACTAGGTAAACAAATGGGCATGGCTGTGTTCCAATCCTACTGAATCAAGATCTGTATTTTAATAAGATTTCCAGGTGACTCACATGCATATTCAGGTTTGGAACAACCACTGCCCATGAATAACACAAAGGAGACATCTGGGAGCACATTGTATTGTGCTTACTGGAGTGGGCTGCCTTCTCAGTGTGTAACTTGTGTGTCTTTCTCAGTCTCTCCTTCCTTTGCCAAATTCCTTCTTCTCGTTGTTCTCACCCACTAACCGCATGCTCTGCCTCGCTGTCAGCTTGCTTTGCCTCCTCCTCAGCCTCACAGTTGCTCATTCCCCAGGTTCTCTTTGTCCTCAAGGGAGAATGTGGGGAATTGACAGATGGCATGGGCTGGCCTTTCTTGAAGCACTCACTGCTCATTGTGGGACTGTGACTTGTATATTTACACAATACCCACCCCTTTTCTGTACCCAGCTCTCCTTTCAAGTGTTGGTATAAATGAAAAAGGATACCCAGGTACAAAGCTTATATCCCCTTTCATATTGTGATACAGAAGAGCCTACACTGATTAACACTTTTCAGTAAAATAATTATGGCAATAACAAGGAAAAACATTGTAAGAGTGCTGGGGAGCAAAGCAATTGAACTGTTCTAGGGTTTTCTTAAATGGAATCCAGAGGCCTTAATTATGGTGTATGTTTCTTCAGGTGAGACTTTCAAGCCATTTGGAATAGGCAATTATGTAGTTTTCCTGGTAACTCTCCCTTCCCCCTTCTCTTTTATTCTTCTTTAGTAATACAGACATCTATCAGAAAACTGGCCCACACACACAACTTTGGGTTTATTTGAGCGTATGTAAATTGATTTCTTGAACTAGATTAATCTGATTAATCAATCTCTCCCTACCCAAGAATAGCCCACAGGATTGCATTGGCTTTTCTGGTTGTGGGGCTTGCACTCAGCTGGCTCTGGCTCCCACCAGGTGGTTGTCTGCCCCACACTTAAACACATCCAGTGACAGACAACCTGTCTACCTGCAGCCTTGTGGCTCATATATAGTAGGTCCTCAGTAAGGATTTATCAAAGGCATGCCTTTTCTTCCAGGACAGTGGTTGGCACGTGTATGAGACATGTTACTGAAATCTCTTTTCCTGCAATTTCTATTGATTAATCTTTCTACTATCTTCTAAAACCCTAACATGAGTTAAATAAAAAAGACAATTAAAACATAGTTAAAATTTACTGTGCCTAGCACTGTACATTCATCTAGTAGTCACTGTAAGTAGTTGCTAATATTATCCCCACTTTAAAGATAATGAATCTGAGGCTTTGAGAGGGTAACTTGTCTGAAGTCTTACAATTAGAAAGTTGAGGAACTGAGATCTGAATGCAGGCAGTATAACTGGAAAGAAAATGCTCTTAACCATGAATAATATCGTTAAGTCTCATAATAGAAATTTAGGATGTATAGGTTTCTTCAACAAATAGCATTTCTGGAAACTTGCAAGTTTCAGCTGCAAAGTGAGTCATGGATACTTAAGGCCCATGCACAGGAAGCTGTTCTACATTGGTCATCAGGACAGGCATTGAAAACTGATGCTGACACCCTGTTAGTCCCACTAATGTGCAGCAATGCAAAAATCCTTCAGTTCCTGGTGAGGGGGAGAGGGGGGCATTGCAATAATCAGCACAGCCCTGGTAAACACATAAATAGTGGCAGTTCCATGCAGAGTTAGCTGGTGGAGTCTCAGTGATCACCTTTCACTTCCTCCTGATAGTGAGGTCTCCAGGGTTCTCACCAGAGCCTATAATGCAATCCCAGCATTTCCAGCTGTGCTCCTTGGTGCATGCAATGCATTAATGGTGTGAAAAATTGCAGCTCACGAGCCCTCTCTTGAGCAGCTGTGATGGCAGTAAAGGCTGCTTTGCTGCTATGGGGGCAGGTATTTGGCAGAACATACAATTCCTGAGAATTAGTAGCCTGGTTCACCTTGAGTGCATGAAAATCAACATTCTGCTCAGATCTCTGTGGTCACAAGCCTGAATATTTGCCTGAAGCCATGCTATTTCAGGCAGTGACTAGGTTGGGTAGAGTCAGGAGAGAGGGAAGACTGAACAGCATCTCAGCTGCACTGAAAAATCAAACCTGAAAGAGAGGTGAAAGCCAGCACACCATTGCTTCTCTTCCTCTGATTCACAATGACAATAAATCATTACTATGGGTGGATGCCACAGAAGTTGCCTTTCTGGACAACGTAACAAGGGATGTGAAATAATTTTGTGGAGTTTAGATGTTATACATGTGAAGCACTACTGTGGTTATCAGTGGATTATCCTCTGGCAGAAAAGCAGGCTCTAAACAAAGAGGAAGAGACCAGGATGTACATGGGAGCTAATTTTATGTTCTGTCTCAATTGTAAGCATGACATAAAGTAGACGACATTACTAGTATAATGTAAATCCAATTCAATCTGTGCTACAATGACTTGCAGCATCCATCTCTCCTGGGAGAGATATACTTATCTCTGAAACTGGATGCTTGTTTCCGCTTAGTGACCTCCCTTAGACAGTGTCTACTTTACCTAATTTTCCCACATTTCCATTGTCACTCAAGTGCCTTTTAATTGATACCTTTTTAAAATTTAGATTTATTCAATTAATCAATAGAATATTTTTTGAACATCTACTATGTGTCAGGCGCTGGTCTCAATGTCTAGGAGAATAAGAGAGACAAACATATACAGGCAAAAATGTGTTGCAGATCCTGTGAAGTTACCTGTACAATTTATAGTTAGGACAAGCAGGAAGAAGGATCAGTAAAAGAGGGATTGGGATGGAGGCAGATCAGGAAATGCTTTAAGCAAGTCCTATTTTGGCCTCAAAGTGGTTATGGATTCTGGTAAGAGACAAGGAATTTTACATATTCTGATCTGATCCATTATAACCAATCAAGAGGGCAATATTATTTTCCTTATTTATGGACATGTATTGAATACCTACTTTGTGCCAGGCTCTATGGTAGGAAGTATGGATTTGGGAACTCTTCTAGAGTCTAGACTGCAGACAGACATGCAAATAATGATGTCTACAGAAGAGAAGCTCACTCCAGGTAAAAATTAGGTGGACTTCACATATGTTATTGCCTTGAAATATGTCTGGAGATCTTTTTCTTAGACCCCTGAGCTCCCCTCTTATTTAATGGGACTAACTAGTACCCTGTTTTCAAGGCCCAGTGGAGTCATTCTTGGTGTGCAAATCATTACTGAGCACCTGGGAGAATTGTACTTCTTAGTGGGTGGGGCCACATGATTAGTCCTGGCCAATGAGAAATGATCAGAGTGTCACTTACAGGCAGAATACTCAAATGCTAGTGCCAGACCCTCAGAGCTCTCTTTGTCCCTCTGGCTTAGCATTTAGTGCCATTGGAGTTGATGGCTGTTCTATCAGCTTGGGTCGCTGAGTAACCATGATTAGCAGAGGCCCCTGGTAAACTGCAATGGACATCTGTGGTTAACAAAAACTAAACTGTGGTTGATTTAAGTCCCTAAGATTATGAGTTGTTAGTGACCACAGTGTAACCCAATGTGTCCTGATGATACACTTCTCTGGGAAGGCTACCACCTTCTACTAAGTAAGTTTGGTCTCTCATCCATCTATGCACTGCTCCCTGTACATACTCTCTCACTAAAATTAAAGTCACCTGTCATTACATGCTTAACTGGTTAGACTATAAAAGGAGAGGAACCTACTTGTCTTGTTTATTACCATATCCCTAGGACCTAGCACCGTGATTGGCATATAGAAAAATGTTTGTTTGAAAGAATTAATGAACAAGTGAACAAATGAACTGGAGATTGTTGCAGAAATCATATGTTTTTAAAGGGTCTCAACTCTTCATATAAATATTATACTACTTAAAGTCCTGGGAACAGGCTAATGACGTCAATGCATTTCTCCTACCCTCCCCTGATTGTTGTCCCTATGTTTTATACAAGGTTAGGGTCAAATAATCCCAATTCCAGTATGAAAAATTATATTCCCAAAGGAATCAGTTTTGTGTGACCTATTTGGACAGAACAATGTTTTCCCTGCATTTACCTGGACTTTGCTCCACTGGCTTCACTTGCATTGGAGGAAGTGCTGTTCCTGGCTGGCTGTCACACCTGAGCCTCTGCTTAGACTTTGGAGGAAGCTTCTAATGTGGACAGTAGCCCACAGATTCCACATCACCACATGTCCCTCAAAAAACATGTCTTTGATGAAGTGACTCCCCTCCCTGCACAAACACAATTAATTAAAGCAGGTAAAATAGTGTCTTGGGAAGATAATGAGGTTTTCTTTCCTTCCTGTATAATTTTGCCTGTGTGTGTCTGGTATCCTGACTTGGATCTCATCCAGCTCACCCCAGGAAGAACATAGCTGGAAAACTCCGTGGAGATTTAATAAAGCTCCTGCCTGTGTTAAGAAAACATTAAAGTTGCTCCAGCTTCAAAACAAGGTACATTTTGGCAGCTGCAATTTGGGGAGCAATATGGGGAACTCTGTTCACCCCTCTTGTAGAATCACCACTATTGTGTGTCCCTGAACCCCAAGTCTTAGCACATCTCTATCATATATGACCCCTTCATTTAGTCTAGGAAAACAGAGGCACAGGAGAGAGGCAAGCCAGAAAGGCCTTCCACACTGGCTCTTGGTCAGGAGAGCTGTGTTCTTTGAAGAGACTAGACAGGCTGGAATGTGATTCAGCAAATGCCAAATAGCCCCTGCCAATCACTTCCGCCCTCTTTTTGCCTGTTCTTCTGCAGGCCTCAAGTTGACTTGACATTCTATGCTGCCTTGGGTATAAACTTATTTCCAGTTCTGCCTCTGAAGCCTGCTGAGAATTTATGCACAGAGGCACTGGCTGTGTGGCTGAAGCAATGGCCCGTGCTCACTGCCACTTCTTCTTGTTACACTTGCTTCCAGCACATTCGTCTTGCTGCTAGTGTTTGTTTCCCTGACTATTTGTGACTACCTGCATTCTGCCATTGTATGACCACTCTCTTATTTTCCAGTGACAAGGACAGGTTCCTTTGCACACTTATGGGCAGAAGAATAAGGATAGCATGATTTATAGACTGAAGTGTCAAGGGAAGGGAACTCTATAACCTCCATAACGTTAATCTAGAGATATACTCATAAAGTCAGGAAATGCAGAAGTTGTTCATTTCACTGCTGTTTGCCTACAACTGAATTGGAAGGACAATTCTAAGTTACACTGAAGAAAATAGGATAAAACTGTGTCCACCTGAGAGTGAATCCATTTTTACACATCTCCAGTGGGTGGGCCCTGCTAGTGAAGGATGCCAGTTCAAGCCCTGTGTAGATCTGTGTATATCCATTTATTCATGGCTAGAGACATGCTGTATCCTATACTTTATTGCTCAGATAGGGACCAGGGTGGGGGCGGGTTTAGTAAGGAAGAGGTATATTAAGACAGTGCATGCAAGGATGCTTAAGAAATGCAAGTCATATGCCTAATCAGTATCCTTTGTATATATCTCAAATCATTTTTTAGATTCACTTGATTGGAGGCTTCTGTTTAGAGACTATTTTGCAGAGGGGGGCGCATTCTGAGACTGATTCTGCTGAACCACTCAGTCAGCAAGTCAATCTGAAGAACAATTTATTGAGTGCCCTCTCTCTGTAAGCTACTGGAAAGCAAAGGACCAGTGTGTCTTATTTATCTTTTTTTTTTTTCTCAGTCTTTAGAATGATGCTGGACACATAGATACTCTATAAATGTTTGTTGAACTCACTGAGCTATTACTGTATGGAGAAGGAGGACTGATACATAATGAGCAGCCCACTGGGTGCCTGCAATGCTAGGCCCTGAGAATAGTGATCAATGGAAGTATCTCTGCCTTTAGGAGTCCACACTCAAGTCTTTCCTCATGGACCATGAATGCAGGAGATGATCTGGAAAATTTAGTGCTGAGCTCAGATTCTCTAAGGGCAGCTTTGGAATCATCCAAGTTCGTGATGAATGCCTGTGAGGAGGTTTAAAGAGGCTTTGTAGTTATCCTTTTTTTTTTTTTTTTTCTGAACAGATTTTTAATCTCCTGGAAGAAAGGACAGTATAGGCCTTTAGTAAGGACTAGATGTGGCATGGGAACCTGAAACCTCACATTTTCCTTTCCCTTAGCTTGGGTCAGAGCATAACCTCACCAATCAAGCTGGTCCCCCTTAAAGCAGTGCTGATTCTTTGCATGGGGTAGAGTGCTGGGAGCATCTCACAAACATACCATGAGTCATGCATGTAGATTAAGCCATTGTTCAGTAACTGCTCTGTCAAATTCTGTCACCTTACTAAAACAGAGCTATAACAGAAGGCATCTGGGAAGCTCTGTCTAGTTCTTCCTTCCACTTCCCTAGCATCTGTACATCCCTCTCCCACAGAAGCTATTGTAGAGCAATAATTTATTGCTGTGTCATCTGGCTATGAGCTCCTTGAGGATGCAGACTGCTGTGTATATAGGTGGCCCAAAACCACCTGCAGGGGGCGCTCAGAGCCATGATGTTAAGGGCTGAAGCTTTCTTTGGGAGAAGAAAATCTGACTTCCACTTTCTTTTTTAGGTTGCTCAAAGCCTAAAGGACACCTCTATTTTGACCACATCTTCTGTGCCACTACTTTGCTGAGTTAGGCCCAGGAATCCTTCGCACCTTTCTCTTTATAAAGTTGAACAGAAACCAGAGTGGGTCCTAGGAAAATAACGCATGAAGAGTTTCATGCAGGGCCACCCAACTGCAGTGCCAGGGGGAGTCATTCACACAGAATATAATGTGAATGCTGTGTCCTGGAGCTGCTCCTGTGCACACCAGCTTCCTCCCTCCTTACCGGTCACTGCTGTGCCAAGGGGCAGCCATTTCTCTAGGCTATGAGAGACTATGGGATTTAGAAGCACAGCCTTAGCTAAGTCTGAACCAGTCTACAGTATCTCTGAGCAGTCACTATGCCTTATAGGGCTCCACAGCAGGGACAGTCAGCAGGAAGGACACACTCAAGGCCACACTTTATGGTTACTTAAATCATGTCCTAATTTCTTATTCATCTCAGTATCAGCAGCTTCAGGCGCCCAGCACACAATAGATATGCAACAGATGGTGGCTGGGACTCACTGCATGCTACAGCAACTCATGCATCATTCCTCTTACATAATTATACACAGTAATAAGAAAGCTCAAGGCTTAAGGATATGTGTCCATATTTGCTGCTCACTTGTGGTCTGGATTTGATGCTTTTGCTTTCACATATCCCATGTTTTGAGTACTTTAAAAAGAGCATAAACTTTAGTATTGTTTTCAGATTCTGTTTTTCCTACTTACTACATGTATGACCTTGCATAAGTTCTGAGCCACATTACCCTCACCTGAAAAAATGGGAATAATATTACCCAACACAGGTAATATTATTATCTGTTCTCAAAACCTAGATCTTCACCCAACACACAGCAAAAATTTCCCACCGTGTTTGACTTCTTTCCCACAGATGTTCGCATGATCATTGTATGCCACTGAAGTTCCAGTTTTTGTCCTGATAGTCAGGATCTATGCATCTATGTTGTCCAGTATGGTAGCCACTAACCAGATGGGGGTGTTTAAATTAATTAAATTAAATTAAAACTTATTTGCTTAGTAGCTCTAGACACACTTTATTGCACAGTATAGCAATAAAATAATGCCATCATTGCAGAAATTTCTGCCCTAGATATTGTTTATTTCTGACATCAGGACTGGCACAGGTCAAGGCTCTTAGGACACAGACTCTGAGGCAGAGATTTATATTCAGGAATTGATTGGAGAGTGGTCTTGGACACACATTTGGAAGGGAGTGACAGAAGTAGGATTAGGTGAGGGGAGAGGCTGAACTGTGAAGCAGCACCCCTGGAGCTCTGAACCTGGGGGGGGATACCTGGAATTGAGGCAAAGGGACAAGGCTGCTGCACCCCTTCTCCAGTCGTCATCAGACACTGACTCCCCCACTCTCCTCCTGCAGAGGAGGCATGACTTGGGGAAGCAGGTTTCTTTTAATAAGGGGAAATCCTGGGGAAGGGACTCCACTGTGAGTTGTCAGTTGTCAATGCTATCAACGGTTAAGGAATAAGTGCCTCCATCCTCAAGAGGCAATGGGGTGGCACACCACGTTGGAGTTTTGATGTGTTGTCACACTGCAGCCTGCTGATAGCCAGGGATTTTGTACTCTGGGCTTCTGCCTCATCAACAATTTGTTGCTGCTGTTCCTGTCCAGCTTAATACAACTAAAGACCATAAATGATAGTTTTTCTGAGACTCAGCATTATTTCTATTTTTAAAATCATGGTGTTAATTAAAGTCCAAAGCAATTGGTATTGGAGTGATATATATATATATATATATATATATATATATATATATATATACATACACATACATATACATACACACACACACACATACATACATACACGTGTGTCTATATCTCCACAGGTCTTATTTTCTCACCTGTAACATGAAAACAAAAGGTAGAGAGAGCAGGACTATGTTGTGACCTTTGAAATCCAGGCAGGTCCATGGTATTTGTGCAGACAGAAAAATGTTCATGGAGCCATTGGGATGTCTGGCATGCCTTTATTCATGGGCGGGCAAGCCATGCACACTGCAAGCTGCATGTCTATCTGCATGTCTCATGTCATGGCCCCTGTCCCCTTGCGTGTCTCTCATCATCGTTGCCCCCACAGGGAGTCCCTACCTGTTTAAGTACTAAAGGGAAACAAAGCCGGCAAGATGCCAGTAATTATATAACATAATATAATTCTGCACATGCGAGCCCAGTTCATGTTATGGGAACAGTTTATCGGACCCAGTCTTCAAGGCTATGGGGACATGGCTTCCCTTAGTTGCCCAGACACCTGAGTGAGGAAGCCAGACTGCCTCCACTTACCCTACAAGGACTAAATTGACTGCTAGGCTAACATTGGCATTGTTGTTCAGTAGTCCATGGTGGAATGATAATCACAAACAGCTGTCTTTAAATGACTTTGGTTATAAGTAATAGAAACCAAACCAGGTTAATCTAAGCCAAGGGGAAATTTATGAGAAAGACACTAGGGTATCTCATGGAATCAAGGGCAACTCAGCTGGAATCCAATCCACACTGTCATTCCAACTACCATCATGTTAGGTGGGACCACTTTTACCAGCTCAGCACATTCCCATGTAGAAAGTCCTCCAATGGTGTAGAACGCTGGGCCACTTTCTTTTCTCTCTCTCATTCTTCCTTGAGAAGGAGGGACTTGCCTAACTGAAGAATTTGCTACATAACTGAAGAATTTGGAAGACTAAACTGGGCATGTTTGGTTATCCCCTTCCTTCTTTGTGGGGTCTGTCTGCTTGCAGAGAACATGTTCTGCTCTGCTCCTTCATCCCTCCCACATATTTTAAGGTTCCTGGAAGATGGTAGCATGGAAAAGTTGCAGGGACCGAGCCCTGACTGGGACTTGGAAGGTAAGTCTGCCTATGCTGGGGTTAGAACTGAGGAGCCAATCCTTCCACACCCAGAGCAGTGATCTCCAAAATGTATCTTAAATAAAAGGGCTATTTTTATCTTAATATGTTTCCTGTGTCTTTCAGTTGGTTCAGAACTTTGGCAGGGAAGAGGGATCTTTGTATTGGAGACTTCTCAAACTCAAACATATCTTTCTTCTTTTGACATTTACTTCATTTCACCTTTCTCTGATTTTTCATGCACATAGCATGAGATGACTATACTAACATCCTTTAGATTTAAAGCCACTGACTGGTTGCCTTTTAATCCCAATTCCAAATCCATACAATAGAGTGTCTGATTGATTTAACATTAGTCAGATGTTCATCTTTCGTTGAAAAAGCTGTGCAGAGCTGGGGAAGGGTAAATTCACATATCATATAGAAATAACTTTTCCAGGTGGGGAAGTAGTTATCAAAAAGTGAGGCCATTGTGACTGCCCAAAGCAGTCTTTTATAAAACCATGGCAAAGGCGAGGTATTTTGGATGAGCTAATTGATTACAGTAAGTCTGTATTATTTTGAAGGGTGGATTTTAAATCTGTTCTTGTCATGGTGGCCCTCACATTTCTGCTGCTACAAATCTATACTCTTTTTGAACTGAACGTCCAGCTCAGGGCTGTTTTCATGCCTACTCTAGATAGAACCCTGAGAGTCATTTGCTTAAATAATTTCTTTAAGTTATTTCCCACAAAGGTTGTGTGCTATTAAAGTTTTGCTGAGCAATTGTGTGCAAAGGAAGAGGAAAAAGAGTAAACTGTAGATATTTCATGGGACACAGTTTAAGCCCACAGGTTGTACACTGCCATCCGGAAAGGTTTTTCTATATTTAGAATAAGGTATCACTAAGCTTCTTACACATGGTAGCTTGTTGAGGGCCGCCCTGCTTGGTCTCAGGAAGCTGTGACCCCCTGTGACTTAGGCTGAGTGAGAGACCTCTGAACCAGGATCCACTAAGGAGGCAAAAACTTATTCCCCTGGCATGAACGCTACCTGTTCTATGCCTGGCCTTTAATGCTTGATCAGTTAACCAATGATGGGTAACAATTTTCTAAGATAGAGAATGGACCTAAGACAGGTGCTGACCACATAAAGGCCTCTGGAATGGGACTCTTGAGGCTGTGGAAATGAAGGGGCTGTGGAAAGGAAGGGGTGATTGACATCAACCCCTGCCTCCTCTTAGCCTGAGTCTTTGTACTTAGATGTGAGAAATCCAAGTCTCCTGACTGCCTCTGTCTCCAGTCCTTCTCAAGGCTAAGCAAATAGATAAAGGGACAGCTCAGACTGGAGACAGTGGACACCCGGAGTAATCAGGCCTGGGACATAGAATATGCAAGATCCTGTGAGATCTGTTTGCTGGAGGATGTTATTAACTTAGAATTTAAAGAAACAGACAGGAAACCTTTGGAACCTTTAGTCCTTTCATATGATAAAACTCCAATCTCTGCCCGGAATCACAACAGGGACTCTGTTAGCATCTTTGTAAATTACCTGTTCCCTTTGATCCCTTCTGCCAGCCTGTGAATCCACAAACTGTATCTACTTTCTCAATAAAAACTCACTGGGACAAAGGAATAGGGCTCTGCTCACTAGAGGGTTAGCCATGTTCTCTATATCCCCACAGGATTAGAATAGATTCTGTGAATTGCGCGTGTTTAATGAACATCCGCAGCCAAGATGAATACCCCAGGATGGCCGGGACCGGTAATTTCTTTCACAGTAGCTCTCAATGACATTTCAGACCATCGATCAGATAACTTCTTGCTTGGATTGTGATATCCTGTAGTAAAATATATGATCCAACCAGAGCATCCTCTACGCCTCTACTACAGAAAAACTCATGTTCTCTAGAAACACAGAGCCAGCGCAAACCAGGTTCAGGTTCCTTTAATAATCATTCAGGCCACCTGACCTGTGTCACAAAAAAAGGCCCAATATCCCTGATGGACCACCCTACTGACAAATTAAACTTCAATCAACATGTGTATATGTGTCCTCTAGAAGTCACCATTGATATTTCATAGTTTCTTTTATTGTAGAACTGAGGGGCATGTTCCATGTCAGAATGAAATCAATGCACTGAGAGGAATTTGGTCTTAAGGGCTTTGTAATGGTGAAACAATCGAGTTATTTTTTTTGTGCCTTACTAAACTATTTTATTTGCAGTAGCAAATTCTCCACATAAATTTCTCTATATGCTTCCAACATAATTCATTTTTTAAGTGCTCTTAACTTTATCATTATATATATTTGTATTTTTATTATAGCATGAATATACTCATATGGTCATTTTATAAAGTTAGTAAAATTAAAAATAAGAACGATTAAAAATTATTAATAATCTCACCATTGTAACATTTTAGACTGTTTCCTACAAGTTTATTTAGACTTTCAAAAAAATTGAGTTTATTTTGTGTCTGTAATTTTGGTTCTGCTTTTTTCCTAACCCCTATTATAGCAGACATTAATCATAATGTTATAACTATACTTAATAACCTTAATTTTTTATGACTGCCTAACCATTCTCTTTTTGTTGGATATTTCATTTGGTTTTAATTTTTTATATTTATAAGAGATTCATTAATTTATAGAATTGCATTCGTGACACCACAATTTGTGTATTAGATGTTAAAATTATATATGTGTATACATGTACATTTTTTCTTCTCAGATGAATTTCTGAAATTGGAATTACTAAGTCAATGTTTCTTTTTAATATTCATTTCCTTTTGATTAGGGCCCCTGAAAGATTTGCTGGATGCCTGAGAAAAATACACTCACTTGGTCTGAGTTTCCTGTGAACAAATAAAAGCATGTTCTCTTCATTTCACTGAGGATGATTAAGTCCCTTTTTGCTTTAGACTGTTCTGAGATGCTTTCATTCTATTCCCCCACTCCCCCACCCAAACACACACAAAGAAACACACAGTCTTCAATCATGGAAAATGGAAAGATTCTGCTTCTCTTGTCCTGGCCGACAAAGAAATCTCCTGGTGACTTTGAACAACATAGTTGAAAGTAAAAGAATTCTGAATGATTTTAAGGTGTTTCTTTACTTTTCAATTTTTCCTAAGGCATGCTATACACATTTGCTCCTAAAATCAGTGACTTCAAATGCTTGTGGTATTATAAATACATGGTGGGCCCTCTTGGGATAAAGGGAAGTGAAATGGATTTGAAATCAGAATATCAGGCTCAGGCCCTGCTGCCTCTGTGTCTTTTTCACACTACGTGAGGTATTTTGTTTGAAATCCATGGCCTCATTTAGTTCTACAGTGACTCTCTGAGCTATCAGCCCTCTCATTATATAGCTGAGAAAGCCAAGTAGGTAAAACAATGATGCATGACTGGCAAATGGTAGACTTCAGGAAGCTCAGTATTCCTGATCCCAAACATTTCCTTTTTTCATTGTCTCAGGCTGTTCTTTTTACCCATGTTTCATTGGACAAGTACTTAACCTCCATGAGTCTTGTACTGTTGCTTTAAGTTGTATATAATTATATCTACTCCACAGAGCTTTTGAAAAGATCAAATAGATGATTTAAATGGAATGTTCTATTGAAAGTGAAATATAAAAAAATAAAGTGAGGCATAAGTGTTAGGAATTATGAGTATGCCAAAGAAAAGATGATTAATATAATGTTTTTGTACACAGCTGATGTTGACTTCTGTAAAGTTTGACGTTCAATTTTTAGTTCCTATTTTACAAGTTTTCATTTTATGTTTTTCTTTTCCTTATTTTTCTTTAATTATTCCCAAGGGAATGAGATGCAAAAATATTTAATAATTAAATGGTAAGGTATTAGATTCAAGTAAAGCAAGAGGTTTGAATTCTTTCAATACAAGTTTCTCAACCTCATCGCTATTAACATTTCGGGGTGAGGCATGGCCTGCACACTGCAGGATGTTTATCAGTATTCCCAGCCATTACCCATCAGATGCCATGGCACTGTCCTCCCAATTGTGACAGTGAAAGGTATCTCCAGAAATTGCCAAATGTCTGTTGGGGGTGGTCTGTGTGCAAAATTGTTCCTATTTGAGAACTATTGCTTTAACAGAATGTCTATCTGTGGTATGCAAATTTTATTCACTAGAATTTGGGTTTGAGTGTTTTTATTCTTTAATGTGTCAAAAGTATAATGTATGAGAGTTGCTTATGCAAAGAAAACTATCTTTAGCATTTGTTACCTTGGTCTATTCAAATTTTACAACCTTGCTACTAAATGAACATCATTGTTTTCCTGACTGCCCAAACAACTTTCAGGGACTGCTGATATCAAGATCTGAATACAAGATTATAAAAAAAAAAGAAATGAAGAAAAATAAAAATTCAGACAATTATAATGAGAAGCCTGTTCTGGGACTAGCAGCTCCTGGAAATTTCCCATTTTTACTACAATTTTGGTCTCAAGAATGGATTTTTGTTGTGCCATTTTCAGTTTTTGTTACCATCATTGTCATAACAGGGAATGAGCCAAATTGCAATGCCTCGGGTAGTCTGTCACTATCAATATTTTGGGGCTCCGCTCTAACCTTCCTTTATTCCTGAGCAATGATGAGGCACACTATGCTGACCAGAGAAGATGAAGCACTCTGGAGACATCAAAGCATTGAGGCCCCAGTGGCTGCTCAGTTTGTTGCTGGGGGTTCTATTTAACAGGCTAAATTGCAGCTGGCCCATCTGTCCAAAGAACAATGTGGCACACAGTTATGTGACATCCTTTGGCTTAGCACCGACAAAGCTCATCAAAGGAAAGAGAATAGGAAGACAACTAATGTTTATTAGCACGTATTATGTGTCACTGGGCTAAGAACTTTACATGTGTGGTCGAGCTGGGAGACTGAGATTATGGCTTGAAAGTCTTGGTTCTATGAAATCAGGACACTTCCAGCCAATATATTGACATGTGACCTAAAAATCTAATAATGTATCATATTAATATATTATAACATTAATTCAGATATTTAAAACTTAATGTGTTATTTTAAAAAGTGCCTTGTTAGTTATGGGGTACAGGGAGGAAGCCCCATCACCACCTCTAGAGTACTCAGTGAGTGAAGGGAGAACCCTGGGGAGTCATGATAGCGACTCAAGACTTTTCTTTTTTCTGAGATGTTATAGGCTGTTTGCTTTTCAAAGAACTCTAAATCTCTATGATGTTGACACATAAATCAGTGTTGCTCTTTGTTCCTCCTAAAGCTAGGTTTATTTATTTTTAATTACTCTATTCAACAAACATTTATGAAGCTTTACGGGAAGGGAATTGAACTGGATGCTGGGAATAGGTATAAAACCAAGTCCCTTCCCTCAAAGTGAATACAGTATTGCAGAGGGTATAAGAAGTATTTTTTAATTCCTATAAAACAAAAGAGAATTAATTGATAAAGATTAAGAAAGGACATATACTCTTTGACTTGGAGATCACAGCACAGACTTTGAAAACAGTCAGAAGAGCAGTTGCTGAACTGAGAAGTACAGACTTATAAAATAAACTTCAGGTAAAGGGGAAGGTCATTGATGGACACCTGTTGATGACTTATCTCACTTTTCCAATCTCCCACCCTGAGCAACAGGAACCTTCTTCCTGTAGCCATGGTAGGCTACCTCCTTGCTCACACAACAGCAGGGGCTTGGGCACATGTACATGAGCTGCAGTGCCCTGGTTACAATTCTCTTTGCTTATTGTAATCAAAACCCTCACCTTCTTCATTAAGCCATTATTAACTTCTACACTAACCACACACTTTTTTCACTGGATTTGTTTTCTCATTCCATTTCTGCTGAAAGGATTGGATGAGACGTCCCTATGAACCCAGGGGCCCTCTCCCAGACAATTAATTGAACAGAGGTTGATACATGGCCAAGGGGAAACCAGTTGAGCCAGGCATGTTCTCTCTATCTATAACCTGAACTAAGTGACACAGAGACTTTCTAATGGTGGTTGAGATGAATTTGGTATGTGAGACAGACAAACATGTTAGGCCATGCAGAGAAGTACAGCTGAGAAGTAAAAGAAGAAAAGCTAAGAGAAGCAGAAATAAGATAGTACATGCAACCTCTGAAAAAGCGACTGAAATTGCTGATTTTTCAAGGTCACTTATAGCTCACAGAAGGCTCAGTTATTATTTCCCTGCTTTCAATTCCGAGAGTTTCATAACCTAATACCCAGTTTCTGTTCTAACCCAAGCTAATTAGAATGTGTTTCTGATCCTTCCAACCCAATGGGCTTGGACCAGAATATCTGGCTACACTGATCTTTTCCATTCTCTGAACTTTTTGTTCACTTACTCTGGGCTAATTTATTTCTAAATCCATCAGGTTTTAGAAAACTTAGCATTTGTATTTGATTGCTTCCTCAGTGTGTGCCAGTTTCCCTACCAGATTGTAAGCTCTTTAAGGGTAAGGCATACCTCATACTTGGGAGGCAGCATAATATGTTGTTTTAGAGCATGGACTCTGGACACAGGCTGCCTGGGTTCAAGACCCAGCATAACAACTGTATCAGCCAGGGTAGACTGGAGTACGCTCCACTGATAGACCAGTCGCTAATTTATGGTCTGAACACAGCAAAAGTGAGTATTTTTGCTTATGCTGAATGCCCCACTCAGGATGGCAGGAAGCCTATAGTCATCACAGTCACTCAGATACCTACCACACTGGTAATCAGGTCAGGGCCAAGAGAACAGGTTGGGTTGAACACTAGCTCTTAGACATTTGACTATGGGCCCTGGGGAGAACTGAAATATTTATGAACAGTCTAAGACTTTCATAACTTCTTGCTAGCAGTGTAACTTGAGGCACATTGCTTATTTAATTTCTTTATGCCTCAGTTTCCTTTCCTTTCAAATAAGGGTAATATAATAGTCTGTCCCTGTTGTGAGGTTTAAATGTGATGGCATATATAAAATGTCTAACAGAGTGTACAACTCATTGTAAATGCCATATAAGTGTTAGCTGGTGCTACTTGTAAATAAAGTCAGAGTTCTTTGCCTGATTCTTCTAATTCATACCCCAACCTGCAAATAAAACCCCCTGAAGTTTGCATGCTTCAGGGGTGACATCTTGATAGAATTACTTACTGATCTTCTTTCATCACTTATTCATGTAGGAACAGAAATATCAACTAGGGGTTGTTTGTGTTGTTCATTTGCTTTATAGCTTAGCTTTCTTCTAAAAAATCAATTGTACTATAAATGCTCTTTCACCGCAGCACCTATCATGCCCTCTGCAGAAAGCAGCATTCTCAATAACTGTTGATAAAGCAGAAGAAAGGCAGGCGTACCTGTTAGTTATTTTTTGTGTCCATGACCGCCTCAGGAAAATGAACGTAACCACAAGGGCCACATTGAATATCTGCCAAGGTTTGGTTTAGAGATTTTTATTTTCATTCTCTGGGTAGACTCCCTTGAATAACTTATCACATCCCTAACACTATTTGGAAGCAGTTCTCCCTACTGGCTCAAATTGCTGTACTCAGCATTGCTTTGGGGGAAAGCACAGGGTTACGAGCTCTAGAAGGTCTGACTTTCAGAGTTTATATCAGAAAGAATTCTACTCAGACTAAGCATTGGTTGGGAAAAGAAAAAAAAGCTTTAGAAAAGCTGGTTAGAATTTTTAAATGGTCTGTATTTTAACAGAGAAGAAATGTGGTTTGGCATCAATGAGGGAAGTGGATAAGATGCAGTGTAACTGGAAAAATGCATTTTCTAGCCTCATCCTGAGATCAAAGCAAAAGTGTGTACTTTTGAATAGTTGCTCAGATATTTATTTGCTTTAGAACGCCCACCAGGGGGCCTCAGTAGTGTTTTTTTTTTTCTTTCCAGGAAGGATGGTAAATAGCACTTTGATCCATCGGGAAAGTGTATATTTACATGATGTCTCCAGTCTTGTCTCACTAACCAACCCAATGTTGTCTCCCTCCAAGCCCAAGAGAGGCAGGCGACTCACCTGGTGGTTTGTGCCTCCACACAGGGCCCTGAACAGATGGGCCCCAACCTGACTCAGCTGGCGGTTTTTCCTGTATTGTGCTCTAATTCTCATACACGTTGCCCTTGCCCTTCCTGTTTCTTCAGTTTCCTTTCAGTCATCATTCGAAACCTTTCTCCTCTCTCAACATTTCTCTTGATCTCTACTGGCCTTGCTTGAATCTCATATTTTGCTTGTAGGCCATTTGGCTCTGTGGGCTGGTATTTTTTATTCTGTTTCTTGATGGAGGAAAATAAGGTAAGATTAAATCAGAATATATGGGTATCTTGGAGTAGCCTTTGTTCGTGGATGTGGGCTGGAAGTCAGGACTAATCCATGGGCAAGTCACTTATTGGCAGAGGTTTGACAGTGTTCCAGCCTTGGTGCCACCAGGTTTGCACGCAGCATTTTAATTAACACAGTGGAGTGCTTCCTATTATTATCCTCACTTTACAGAAATGGAAAAGGAGACTTGGAGAAGCTAAGTGTCCAGCATACAGATATGAACCTAGAAAGCCTGATTTCAGAGCCTGCTATAAACTGAAGGTTGTGTCTACCACAAAATTCTTACGTTAAGACCTAACCCACAATGTGAGGGTTTTGGGAGGTGGGGCCTTTGGGTCAGACCCCTCAGGAATGGGATTAGTGCCTTTATACACTGGAGGAAGCTCCCTCGCCCCTTCCACATGAGGCACTGTGAAAAGATCGCTGTGTGAACTGGGAAGAGGGCTCTCACCAGACGCCGAGTGTGCAGTCACCTTGATCTTGCACTTCCCTGCCTCCAGAGTTCGCTTAAGTTGGGGTTTTCAAATAAAATAAAAGAATTCACTTAAATTGGAATTCTGAAGATCAGCAGTATTGATGTTTTGGGCTACATAATTCTTTGCTGTGTAGTTTGTTCTGTATTTTGGAAGGGTGTTTAGCAGTATTCTCAGCTTGTACCTGACCAGATCACAACAGCAGTTCCTCTTGCCCAGCTGTGACAAAGAAACATGTCTTCAGGCTGTGCCCTGGGTGGGGGGCAGGGTGGCAACATCACCGCTGGCTGAGAACCACTGGCCTAAATAATTTTCATGGCACTTTCTAGATTTAACAGTCTACAATTTGATGTAGAATTTGGTTTCCCTCTCTCAGTTTTTCTTTTCTTCTCACCCTTTATTCCTTTTCTTTGCTTAGTTTAACCTTCTATAAATTAAGGATAACGAATGTGCCCAACTTTACACAGAGTTGCTCTGAGGATGAAATGAATCAATGAGTGCTGAATCCCAAAGGTGGTCCTTTTCATGTGTTAAGTGCTCTTAAAGCCAAGTGTATTTTTAAGATCCTCCTCCCTGGAGGAGCAGATTAACAACCACAACCCCATGTTATCCCAGCTCACTATGGGAGGAGAACAGAAAGGAACACGGTCACTCTGAGGACTCCACAGGATGTTCTCTTTCCTTTTGGCCTGAAGCCCATTTGTAATGGCTAGAGGTTCTTGTGGTTTGGGGAAAATTAGAACATACTTTATGTGTAGTCTATTAATTGATGCAAATCACTTTCCCTTCAGTCAGATGTATATAATGGAATATTTCAAGTGACAAACCTTGCTATTTGTCATTTTCACTAAGGAAAACCCTTAGCTGCTTTCCATCTGTGAACTCTGAAGAGAGGCTGATAAGTTTCTCTCATTTAAATGTAGCATGGATGTTTTCAAAGAACCCATTCCTTCTGAAGGGAGTGGAATTGACAGACCTGGGCCTTGAAAGCTCCTTTGATATACTGATGCTCTGTGGAGCTTGGCAAGGCAGTTTTTCCACCCACCCTGAAGCATTTTGAGTTTCCTTGGATCTATTTTAGACTCTTACTTTGCATACTACCTGCAATGAGGCCAGCAATTGTGTTTTCCACAGAGAAAAGTAAGAATATTTTTCTTCTGAAAGATCTAATACCCTTCTTCCTTCACACCCCATATCCAGACCTAAACAATATCCTCATTTTGCCTCAAGTATGTGTGCATCTTTGCCTTCCACTCATCTGCCATGTTCCAGTCACTGGGCCAACTTTCTTTTTAGCCAAACTCTTTGGTGAATTGGAGCTTGTTGGGCTGGGGCCAGAAGTTTGTCCTTTGAGGTCATGCTTTCCCTTGCACATTGACATTTTGAGGGGCTATCTCAGCCTTCAGGAAATAGCACCATTCACCTTCCACCTCTCTTGCATTATCTTCCCATCTTTCATTCTTTCCAATTTCTGTTCTATACTTTGCATTAACCTCTTTCTTTCCCTTCTCACTTTCCTATAAACTTAAGTCATTATCCACAAGTGGAAGAATCAAAAAAGGGTATTTTTCCCATTGCCCCCTGTGCCCAGAGAACACTCACAGACAAAGACATTTCTACCAAAGGTTTAGTTCACAGATGCACATTGAATCTTGTCATGGAATTAGGATTGATTATTGGGATGCGTATCAAATGTTCTGGGTAAAAATATTAGCAATTTTTAAGAATTGAAGCATGTTGCAAATTTTTAAATATGTTAATATGAATTTCAAAGAAAGAAGACAAATACAAGTTTCTCAAATGTATGTGATTGTATACCCCTCTTTTTTAACAATGGAGCATCTTATAGTTTTCTGTGCAACATATTTTGGGAAGCACTGTTCTAGGACATTTTACTTGTCATGTTTCAAATGCTCCTTGGAATTTTATATTCTTGATATTTTAAAATTAAATCTCTTGCTTTGGAATCAAACAATGCCCTACAACAGCTAAAAAGAGCATAAGCTTATAAAAAGACAAAAAACATAGCCTAGGTTGCCTGTTGTCTTAAAAATTATTAAAATACACAGTGCTATATATTACTGAGGTAATCAATGAGATGAACTCACTGGGAATACACACATGAAAAAATCTTCTATTTTCCTAATCATGACTTAAAAAGGCAAGGATAGTGCTGATTTGCTCACCTCTAAAAATGTCTTATGTATAACCCATAGCTTTACAGGAACTTTTAGTTAGAAAATAGTAACACTTAGGGTAATTAAGACTGTATATATACATACACATATATATTTTTATGCTCAATTCAGGCCAGTTTAAACCACAAGTTCAATCTCACCTCCAAGTCAGCCTTCTCTTTCCTCTTTAGGAGGCTTCAGTGGTGACATAAGGACATGTAATGGGGCTCATGCAGTGACATTGTCCCTTACTATCCTTTGTCCTTCTATTTATTTTGTGCATCCTCTTAAGTTTTGTAGGTTTGGAGAAAAGAAAAAAAGCTAAGTCTGCTCACATATTTTTGTGACTATTAATGTTTTTCATAATGGGTATGTAAATGCTGGCTTTTTGTCTGGTGCATTGATGGTTCTTTGGAGGCTGCACCAGACCAAAACACCTTACCCAGTAAGAGCAATGCACTCTCAAGCTAATCTGTGCCTGCTTCTACTTTTGCTGCTGCTGGTGAACCCTGGGTCTTGGAATGCTGGCCAGGGTATCTTCAAGATGGCCCAAGGCCATTTATCTTCCAGACATCCACCTGGCTCTCAAGAAATGCATGCATCTGTAGGAGGGTGCAGCCAGGGGGCCCCCCCAAAGACGGATTTGTGATGGGGTCCAGAGCTCAAGGTGTTCAGAAAATATTAGGATGTCCTCGCTGCCCCTGCCCCAGGTGTGGGTGGGGGAAGGCACGAATGGAGCAGGCCCATTAAGAGCTGTTTCCCATAGCAACAGCCTTGCAGCTAACCTCTGGTGTAGTCATTTAACATATTTACAACCTTTCACTGGTTACATAGATATGTTAAATAGCTGTGGCCATGCTTTCAGCCAGGGGATGGAAATAACTTCCCCACCAATAGTAACTGGGGAGCAGGTCCCCAGAGTTACAGCATCTGCATGGGAGCTTGGAGATGACTGGCTACAGGACTTGGGGACACACCTGCCCAGACCCAGGATGGTGACTAGAAAAGCTGGAAAGGACAGCAGATTAAGGGCAGGTGTGGCCGAGTGTGGGAGGAGTCAGAAATGGGACTGCCGAGGAAGATCGGCGTGGGGATTTCACCCAGACACGGCAGCCATTGAGGAGAGAGCCATGTGCTTCTTGGGTACTTCTTCGGACCTGGGAGAGAGAACCATGTGGCTTTGGCAGAGTAGAGACTCCCGCAGCCATTGTGCAGAGAACCATGTGGCTGCAGCCATGTAGGGAGGACCATGCAGCTGTGTCAGTAAGGAGAACCACGTGCTCTGGCAGAGTGGGGAGACTCCCCCCCCCAGCCCTGGCAGCCATGAGAAGAATCACCATGCAGCTTTAGCAGAGAACCACCACACGGCTTTAGCTGGAGATCCCGGCAACACAGCTGATGGTGCTGGGAACCAAGGAAGGCCTACCAGCCGAGCACAGATTACTGGGAAGAACCGGGATCTGCCTGCACCAAGGACTTCCATTTCTTTCCCTGAGATTCGGTACCCCAGACTGGGCAAGGAGGGGAAGGAAGGACTGTGTGTGTTTGTGGGTGTTTTAAGGGACTTTGGGACTTTAATGAAGACATTAAGTCATTACTCTTAAGTCCGTATAACTTGAATAAATAATTCCTTTCCTTTTCAGCAATCTCTAACATGGAAAGCTATAATTCTCTGGTGAAGGGAAAGGTGAATCTAGTACAGGGGGACCCCAGGAGAAACGGGGATCAATCTGGTAGCATTGTGGGACCCTCTTCCCTGGTGGCCAATCAGGGAAAATCATGGGAGACCACATGTACAGTAGCTTTAAAGTAATACTACTTGTACATGCGCAGTAAAGGCCACCAAAACTAGCCAGGAAGGATCTGCCCTATAAGAATAGAGTCCCTCCAGCCCATGAGGTCAATCTCTGTTTGGAGCTGGCCTGCTCCCATGTTTTCTTCTGTGAACTCTGGGTGTTCAGTTCAGTTCTTTGTCCTGATCACTAAGAACCTGGTTACCTGTGCCCACCCGTGACACATCCTTGCTGGGTAGTCTGTTTTCACCTTGCTCCATTCAGACTCCTACCTTGAGGCAAGTCCACTTTTTATGATTGTGTATGTGAAGTATCTGTGGGAACATATCAAATTCTTCTCAGAAGTCCCTCATCCAGCTTCACTCTGGCAGCTGCACTGGTTAGGGCCTACTGGTGTCTGCAACTCAGCAAACACCTGGGCAAGGAAAGTGATGCTAGCCACCATTAACACAGGGATACTGCTCTATGGACACTTTTGAACCTCTGTCAGTCAATTTGTGGCAGGGGATAGTAGCAGTCTCTCCCCTTTCCAAAGAATGGAGGAGAAAAGAGACCATTGAACTTTTTACGTCAAGAAGAAATCTCCTACCAATGCTCTTCTATCACCTTTGGAATTTGTGTTTTCCCTTATTAAGGCTACTAGTAGGTGATAGAGATTAATAATTATTGGACTAGTTTTCTGTTATTCTTAGTATGGATGACACTAGCATTCTTCTTTAGTGTTATTATCTGTGGAAAAAACTCATTTAATGTCATTAATCCCTACATGCGGATATTCTTCGTAATTTCTTTTGTTGATACTAAATAATTTCTAAAACAATTTCCGTTGCTTGACAATCTGTTGTTATGAGGTAGTACTGATAGAAATACCTGCCTCATTCATAGGCTATTTTCTTGGACTCTGTTCCCAGGAGGGGCGCATCAAGGTGAAAGGGCATTAACAATTTTCCAGCTTTTGAAACTTTAGAGCTAAAGCCCCTATTAAATGACTGCTAAGTATTTACAAGTGAGTTTATTAAACTCTTGAATTATGGGTAATTGCACAGAAATTAAAATAGTAAGCACTTAGTAGATTTTACATGTAATTTTAGTAAATGGAATTTGATAATTCTTAGCTAATCATTTTTCATTTTATACACCTAGAGCTGTATCCTCTTACCAGTTCTGTTACCTGGCTGGGTTGTTTTCCTGTACATTCATTCTCATTTTCATATTCTCTCTCTCCACTCCTCCCAACGTCTCTCCCCTTCTTCCTTTCTCCCTTCCTCCCCTCCCTGGCCTGCCCCCAACTCTGTTTTCCTATTTTGTTGTTTGCTTAATCACAAATCTCCATTAGTGTACTTTCCTGCTGGGTTCTCCAGCTGTGAGACTCTTCTGCAACCCCCTTCCCCCCATTCTCCAGCTGTCTCCAAGGGCAACATCAAACTGCTGATTTTAACATATTTTGTTTGTGTTTAGCAGGGGCCAGGGACACCTGTTAACTTCTAAAATGTGTTTATGATGCAAAGACACATTTTGCTCCTAATTAAGACTTTAATTAATGGGAAGAATAAAGGGTACAGAGGTTTAAGGTTTTAAATGGCCACCATCCCAGAAAAAGGTGGAGACTAGTCAAATAAGTAATATAAGAGTTTGAAGAAGCCTGAAGCCCACAGCTCTGACTCTTGAGTTGGGGGTAGCATCATTTTCTTGTCTTCACTTAGGCTGGGCTGTCTACTTTGGAAAGCAGAAGAAATGCTAGGCAGGAACCCCTGAAGTGGACAATGTAAGAAACTCCTCTTATGAAGGCACTGATTTTCATGTCTTCCAGTATCCTGGAGGTATGTTGTAATTTTTCAAACATTCACAACATGAAATGGCAAGAAAGAGACCCTTTGTTAGCTTCATTCAAGGAGGAAAATTGAGATGCAGCTGGGAGAAGCAGGAAGCAACCAGTCAGCAAGATAGCAAGGAGCATTTATATTTCATGGCAGCTTGTGAACATATTTGCTTTAAGACAGACACAGTGCTGCTATAAGCAAGGCAGGATGTAAATGATTTTTTAAAAAACAAGAGTTAGCTCAGATTTTGACTCAAGATGGTGCTCCACAAAACCTGGTATTCGATAAAAATATTCTGAACAAATGAGACCGCCTGCAGCCCAAAGCTTATACAGAGGAAGACCTCAGTACATTTCCCTGACTTTCTTGTTAGCTATTTCCTAGCATCCTTAATTTGGCATACAAAGAGGCATATGTCCAATAGAACTAATGGACATAGTTCTATTATGTCCATTATTCCTCGTGAACCAGTTCACCCCTGTTCATGCATGTCCATGAGATTCAGAGAGGACCTCAGAGACCCTCAGGGGCCTTTTACTAGGGCTCTGTGAGCTCCTAGTAAATGCCCACACACTTTACATCAGCTCCACAGCATATCCCTCTACCCAAGTGTATTATTTCCTATTTTCCTGAAAAGGGAAAGAGGGCAGGCATAGGTGATGAAGGACTTACACCCCAAAACAGGTTTGACATATGTGAAAAAAAGGGGTAAGGAAGGAAGATTGAGTAGGAGAGCCTCAGACTACAGGGTAACCTTTAGGAAGTCTTGACTAGGCCAATTGGGAGGCCCAGAGCAAGAGGAGTCCCACCTTTGGCAGCAATGGCCTGTTTCTAGTATCCCTCCTATGCTCAGTGTGCTGGGAATAGCTCAGAAAGACTGTGGCGTTGGTATGAACAGGGCATGGATCACCAAGGTGAGAAAGCTGGAGGCTGTCAGCTAACCATAAGGTTCTCTTTTGCAGGGAGATCTGAGCAGTACACCCTCATGCAGCCATACCATGGCACAGCCCACCACATCACTACCAAATGTGAGTCACTAATTCTAAAAAGGACACTCTTTCTAAAACCAACTTTCTTTGTAGAGACCATCAGACCTAATGCTATTATGCCTTATATTTCCACTTGGCTCATGCACTATGAAAAGTTTAAGACTCTCATGCTATTGATTATTGTCCAAAATGTAATATCCATTCAGCATTCTAAATGTTCTAATGAGACTCTATCATATACCACTTCCTTTCCACCCAAACCCTTCCACTTGCTCTCTTTGAACTCTTAGAATGTCATGAGCAAAATTGCTCATATCCTGAACATTCCTAAGAATGTTTTCATATTTAGAACAGAACCTGGCTTACGCCAAGGACCCTGCTTCCTTTATAAAAGGTTATTTTTTGTCTCATATTAATATATGCTGGGTTTGGAGGAGAGTGGAGTGGAACACCTGCTTATTATTTATTTCTTTTTTAAAGACATATTTGCTTCCCTTCTCAAAAACATCTCCATTAAAGAACTCATCAGACTATACCCTCTACTCATTTTTCTTGTTATCATCGTCTTCAACTTTGTGGTCACTGTTGTCTTTCATTGAGGAGTTAGCACTATCTTTCTTTTCACTACTGCTACACCTGTTACTATTTTGGGAAACTTCATCATCCACGTAGCAGATCTACTCAATATCCTGGCTGCTCAGTTGGATGAATTTCTACTGCTTCTTGCTGAGACCAACCTCTCCACTCAGCACTGAATTCTTCCCCCATCTACTCATGAAAATGACTCCTACAATTATGTCCTCTTTTCTGTATTCAAAATGCATCCATTTCCTACTAGATTATTCCTATCAGCAGTTGTATTTTTCATACTAATACATAAGCAGTAATAGTAAAATAAATATTTTCATCCTAAAATAAAACCCCTGTCTTTTTTTGTTATACCACTCTCCCATCATTCTTAGTTTAGAAGTTCCATTTATTGCTACTTTGCTAGAGTTTACATTCCTGTTTTCAGCAGCATTATTTAAACCTAAACCTAAATGTTCCATAAATATACCAAAATTAATCAATTTACCTGCCTACTGGGATGAGATCTTTAAAACACTGGTGTGGGAGGCCGCTCTGCTTGGCGTGAGCCCAGCTTCCACTGGGAGATGCACAGGACCCACGCCCACAGATAGGTTCTCCCCTGGGGAATCAGGCCTGCAATGTAACTAGGCTGCTATGAGTCTTGCTTTTTGCTAAAACTCCCTCACCTTGAATTGAGGACATTTACTGCAAAGCAACTTCCTAAAAACCATACTAAACCTTCCAGGGATGAGTGTAACCGGTCCAACTACTTTTGCCTCTTCATTTGCAAATATCCTCCTTCTCTGATGTGATTAACAGCATCTGCTCCTTTGTTTTCTGTAAAAGGTAACCACCTAAAGCGAGCCTGTGCATAGTTAATGAGGACCTTCTTATAATGTGCCCAGTAAGACAATGAAAGCTCTTTGGAGTGAGGGCCAAGGCTTTTGCTCCCCTTGAGAGAAAAGCCATCCCATCAATTTTCCTCCACAGGGCTCAGTAGTCTGTGTGAATTTGTCTCATATTTCATCCATAATGACACGGACTCCATGAGCTGGGGTCTGCATCACACTGGTATATCTTCCAATCTTTACCACTACCCATCCCCTTTAACACATAGATTTGGTTACAATGATGTGAAACTTTAATGTGATCATTTCAATTTTTCCTCAATAAGAGGTAGATGAACACACTCTAGAGTGGCCCCCAATGAATCACGCTTTTGTGTAAGTCTTTCTCCTTGAGTGTGAACTTCTAACCAATGGCATCTTGCAAAAGTTAAGAGAGAGATTTTTTTAAAATTTTATTTTTATTGTTGAAACTTTTCCAAATGTTAAAACTAGTTTATTTTCTATCACTTCTTTCAGCTACACTAAATATGTAAGAGAGGCTAGCTTTTTCTTTTTTAAAATATTATTGATTATGCTATTATAGTTGTCCTAGATTTTTTCCCCTTTATTCCCCTCTGCTCTGCACCCCTCCTCCCACCAGCATTTTCCCACCTTAGTTCATGTCCATGGGTCATAAATATAAGTTCTTTGGCTTTTCCATTTCCCATACTATTCTTCACCCCCCCCATCTACTTTGTACCTACCATTTATGCTTCTTATTCCCTGTACCTTTTCCCCCATTCTCCCCACTCCCCCTCACCACCGATAACCCTTTATGTGATCTCCATTGCTGAGATTCTGTTCCTGTTCTATTTGTTTGCTTAGGTTTTTTGTTTGTTTGTTTGTTTGTTTTTTAGGTTCAGTTGTTGATAGTTGAGAGTTTGTTGTATTTACTGTTCATAGTTTTGATCATCTTCTTTTTCTTAGATAAGTCCCTTTAACATTTCAGATAATAAGGACTTGGTGATGATGAACTCCTTTAACTTGACCTTATCTGGGAAACACTTTATCTCCCCTTCCATTCTAAATGATAGCTTTGTATGATAGAGTAATCTTGGATGTAGGTGCTTGCCTTTCCTGACTTGGAATACTTCTTACCAGCCCCTTTTGCTTGCAAGATTTCTTTCCATAAATCAGCTGATGGTCTTATGGGAACTCCTTTGTAGATAACTGTCTTCTTTTCTCTTGCTGCTGTTAAAATTCTCTCCTTCTCTTTAATTTGGGTAACTTAATGATGATGTACCTTGGTGTGTTCCTCTTTGGGTCCAACTTCTCTGGGACTCTCTGAGCTTCCTGGACTTCCTGGAAGTCTATTTCTTTTGCCAGATCAGGGAAGTTCTCCTTCATTATGTTTTCAAATAAGTTTTCAATTTCTTGCTGTTTCTCTTCTCCTTCTGGCACACCTATGATTCTGATGTTGGGATGTTTGAAGTTGTCCCAGAGGTTCCTAAGCCTTTCATCATTTTTGTGAATTCTTTTTTCTTCATTTTGTTCTGGTTGGCTATTTACCTCTTTCTTCTGCTCCAAATCATCTATTTGAGTCCTGGTTTTATTCCCTTTACTGTTGGTTCCTTGTATATTTTTCTTTATTTCCCTTTATATAACCTTCTCTTCTTCCTCTATTTTGCAACCATACTCAACTATTTCCAAGAGCATCCTGATTACTGGTGTTTTGAGCTGTTCATCTGATAGGTTGGCTATCTCTTCATTGTTTAATTCAATGTTTGGACCTTTTATCTGTTCTTTCATTTCAGATATATATATATATATATTTTTTTTTTGTCTCCGCATGCCTGTTACCTAGTAAGAAGCGGAGCCTTAGGTATTTGCCAAGGCAGGCCAACCCTCTTCACTACATTGTGGTGCTGTGTGTAGAGGAGGGGTCCAAAAGGGAACAGTGCTGCTTGCTAGCTCTTGGCCAGTTTTCAGTCACTTCCACTGCTACCTGCAAGCAAATTGGGCCCTTCTGGTGCTGATTCCCGGGTGGGTGGTTTTGTGTACATTTTAGGACCCTGTGGGTTTCTCCAACAAACTCTCCTGTGAGGTTGGGAGTTTCTCCCCACTGCCGCAATTCCCACAGGTTTCTACAGCCAGAGGTTTTGAGGCTTTATTTCCCAGTGCTGGAACTCTGGGTTTTGTGGTCTGTCTCATTACTCCGTTGTTACTCCTGGTTTATCTGAAAGCAAATGTGGGACTGCCTGCTCTGTCAGCCTCTGCCTTGCCCACTCAGTTCTCTAGTCAACCCTTTGCCACAATCCTCTCTGCCCCTCCTACCACCCTGGATGAATGTTTCTTCTTTAATTCCTCAGTTATTGGATTTCCATACAGTTCAATTTTCTGGCAGTACTGGTTTTTCTTTGTTTTCAAATTTGTTGTTGTTTTTCTTTTGTTTGTGCAAGAAGGCACAGGATATCTGTCTAGGCCTCCATTTTGGCTGGAAGTCCCTCAAGTCCCTGTCTTGACTTACACTTCTATCACCCTATTTCTCCGTTCCCATTCAAAATAAAATGCCTGTTTATCCTCATTTCTCAGTCCAATCAGGCTTTAATCCCCTCTACTTCACTAATCATTAAGACTGATTTTTCCAAGTTTACCAAGGACCTCCATATTATAGACTCAATGTTAACTATTCTCTTCTCATATTGCTGAGGTTCTTAGAAATATTTCAATTTTCTATCACCTCACCTTTGCAATACTTCTTTCACTTAGGCTCAGAATCATTACATTCACTGTCTCTTCCTGCTTACTCACCTTGGCTGACTCTTCCTTCATCTCCCACTCCAGCTTTATTGAGATATAATTGACAAATAACATTGTATAATTTTAAGGTGTACAATGTGATGACTGGATATATCTATATATTTTGAAATGATTACATAGTAAGATAAGTGAATACACCCAAAACCTCATATAATAGTCATTTTTTTGGTGTGTGTATGATTAAAATATTTAAGATCTAATCTTGTTAGTAAATTTCAAGTACACAATACAATATTGTTAGCTATAGTTATAGTGCTGTACATTAGATACTTGGAACTTATTCATCTTGTAAGTGACAGTTTGTACTCTTTGACCATCATTTTCTCATTTCCCCAGCCCCTGATCCCCTGGTGCTGGCACTCTACACTCTGTTTCTATGAGCTTGACTTTTCTATATTCCACATGTTAGTGATATCATACAGTATTTGTGTTTTTCTGTCTGATTTACTGTAGAGGATACTGGCCAGCAGTATCCATCTCTGCTGCGGATGCTTGTCGAAACACGAGAAAAACATACACAGAGACAACCAGGTCCTGTGGGGGAATAGAGCCAGCACGGCCACTCTCTGTCCTGGAGAGCACCCGTTTCTATTCCCAAGCAGGTTTTTATTAAGAATACTGACTTAGTTTGTGGATTCACAGTCTGGCAGAAAAGATCAAAGGGAATAGGTGATTTACAAAGATAAAACTCCCTCTGGGATTCTGGGCAAAGATTGGAGTTTTATCATTTGAAAGGACTACAGGGCCCAAAGGGCTGTTTTTGTTTCCTGTCCGTGCCTTTAAATTCCAAGTTAATAATATCCTCCAACAAACAGATCTCACAGGATCTTGCATATTCTATGTCCCAGGCCCGATTACCCTGGGGGTCCGGCGTCTCTGGTCTGGGCTGCACCCCTTTGCTATTTCCGCAGGCCTGAGTTGGGCAGGAAACAAAGGCATCCAGGAGACTTAGATTTCTCACATCTAAGAACAAAGACTCAGGCTTTGACAAAGCCAAGGGGGCAGGAGTTGATGTCGATCACCCCTTCATTTCCACAGCCCCAAGTCTCTTCCTTGAGGCCTCCTCATGATCATGCCTGTCTTAGTCAATTCCCTCCATGGGGAATCTTACCCATCATTGGCTAACTGATCAAGCTTAGGAGGCCAGCACAGAACAGGCAGCATTCATGCAAGGGGAATAAGTTTTGTCTCCTTAGTGGCTCCTGGTCTGAAGGTCTCTCACTCAGCCTAAGTCATGGGGGGGCTACAGCTTCCTGAGATCAGGCAGGGTGGTCCCCAACAATTTACTTAGCATAATACCCTCAAGTTTCTCTCATATCACAAATAGCAGAATTTCCTTCTCTTTCTCTTTTATGGCTGAATAATATTCCTGTGTGTGTGTGTGTGTGTGTAATCTTCATTTTTTACCTTTAAATGTTAGCATGCCAGTGGTTCAGGTCTTGGCCCATGTATTTCCCTGTTTATGCTGACTTCTGAGATGATCTCATTTGACTCTCCACTGATCACCACTCTTGCATGCAACAGCCTAATGACATCTCTGCCAAGTGCTGCTAAAATGTACTGTAGCCAAACACCATTTTTGTTTTTTTTCCTCCTTAATGTGTGTGCGCACACACACACTCCTCTTGCACTCTTTCTTTATTTGGAAAATGTCACCATATTTCTTCAGTTGCCTAGTCAAAAACGAAGTGGTATGCTTAATTCCTATCTTTTCTTTGCAAATTACATCCTTATGCTTTGCCAGTGAGTCCTGTTAGTCCAGCTTTAAATTATACCCTGGATCTGACTTCTTCTAGCTGTCACCAGGGCTAGCACCTTGTTAGTGGCCACTATCACTTCTCTCTTAGGCTATTGCAATAATCTCCTCAATAGTCTTCCCTTTTGTACTTTTACCCTTAATATTGCTTATTCTCCACATTGCAGACAGTGATTTTGTAGAAATCAGATTAATTCATGCCACATGGGGTTCACTCTAATCACTCCAAATAAGCATTTAAATCTAGTTGAAAGAGAAAAGCATTAAATTTGATAAAAGCTTACATTGTTCTTTCCACTGTTCTTTCTGTTCATATGTCTGCACCTATGCACATGCTGTCCTGATGCCTAGACAGATCTTTCCACTGCCAAACTCACTCAATCTTCACCTGTCTGACCCTTCCTTTACCTGTCAGGAAACACCTCCTTTTCTAAGTCTAAAAAGATTCTCCCAGACAGAGTTAGTTTGTGCCCACTGCATTGTTTTTACCTCTTCCTGGCATCTGCCACACTGTTGTATAAATTCTTTCTATGCATCAATTTTCTTTCACTAAATTTTTACCTACTTGTGTCCCCGTAGTTTAACATGCTGCCTGACACAGAGTAGGACAAACATGTGCTTGAAGAATAATTATATAAATAATGTGGCATACAAATTTTCCTACATTATAGTAAGAAGAATGTAATCAACATGATATTGAATTACTTTTTAAACTTAAGAGCAAAAACAGCCTATTTAGGGCCAGTCACTAAGAGCACCAAAGGTTTCTGTCTCTTCATTAGGAGTCATTTAGAAGAAAGGCTAAGAAGTACCCACAATGTGTAATCAAAGGAAGTATAACCAGGTCTATCTAAAGAGAAAACCCCAAGGTTTGTAGTTATATACTTTAGTTGTAAAGATAGAACTATAATTTTTCCAGCCTTTGAAAATAAAGAATATGAATTTGCTGACTTTCAGCAGGTTTTTAAAAATATTCTGTGGCTTCATTAATAACTTCTGTCTTGGTTTGGGGTAAAAATAAAAACACAAAATCTGTTTGAAAAAACCTTTAATTTCAAAATTATTGCTAAGCTATAAACTCATTTTCAAAAACAATGTCTGCAATGTGTGGTATACAGTATTTTAATCTTTTCTGCAGAAGTGTGAGTGGTGTGCACACTAAGGGGTAATTCTGTAGGAATAGACTTCTAAATTCAATTCAGCACTTTTATCAAGAATGGAGAAGCTTAAAAATTAAGCCAGCAGGCATCCAAAGCCTGAGAGAACACTACTGGATGCATTCTTAATTAGAGCCAATAAAGTGTGTTTTTAGGGAGAGCTTTCCCACAGAAATCTCAATGGCAAAACTCAGAAGAAACAAACAAATTAAATTCTTTATATTAACTGCTTGGCACACTGCTTCTCATGGAGTTATTTAGCCCAACATGATAGTTGTCAAATTTTCCCTTTAAAAACTGCAAATAACCCTAAGATAGAGTACCAATGACTTGCATATTTTTCATGAAACAAAATAATCCATGCTAATTTCAAGTCTTACTAAGGTACTAGCAGAAAAGGGAATGCTGGAGCATGAATGTGTTGAGTGATAGATAAAGTCTCAAGTATCTTGGATTTTGTTGACATCACTGTTTTTATTTTTAATTTGTCTTTAAAAACAGTGGGAAGAAGGGTTTTCAGGAACTACAATAAAGGACACTTGGACAAAACCAAGGAGGAGGGTGGAAGCAAGGGAGGGAGGGAGGTTTGCAGGAGGTGGGGCAGAGGAATGGGGAGAAAATATGAACAACTGTAATTGAACAACAATAACATAATTTAAATTAAAACAAAAATATTTTTATTTAAAGTATATTTTATTGATTATGCTATTACAGTTATCCCATTATTTCCCTCATTGTCCCCTATACCCAGCACCCCCATACCCTCCAGCAATCCCCCCCTTAGTTTATGTCCATGGGTCATGCTTATGAGTTCTTTGACCTCTCCACTTCCCTTAATATTCCCAACATCCCCTGCCTATTCTGTACTCATCAACTATGCTTCTTATTCCCTATACCATTTCCCCTATTCTTCTCCCTTCCCCTACCTGCTGACAACCCTCCAGGTGATCCTCATCCCTTGACTCTGCTCCTATCGTAGCTATTTGCTCAGTTTGTTTGTTTTTTTAGATTCCATTGTTGATAGTTGTATGTTGTCAGTTTACTGTTCATAGTTTTAATATCATTCTTTTTCTTAGATAAGTCCCTTCAACATTTCGTAAAACAAAGTCTTGGTGATAATGAACTCCTTTAGCTTTACCTTGTCTGGGAAGCACTTATCTGTCCTTCCATTCTAAATGTTAGCTTTGCTGGATAGAATAATCTGGGATGTAGGTCCTTGTTTTTCATCTCTTTTAAAACTCTAGTAAAAGAACTAAGAGACACAGAGAAAGCCAACCTATTAGATGCAGAGTTCAAAACACTGGTGATAAGTATGCTCAGAGAAATGATTGAGTATAGCCACAAAATAGAGGAAGAAGTGAAGGCTATATAAAGTGAAATAAATAAGAGTATACAGGGAACCAACAGTAAAGGGAAGTAAGCCCAGATTCAAATCAACAATTTAGAAGGAAAAGAAGAAATAAATAGCCATAACAGAGAGAAGAAACAATAATTCAAAAAAATGAAGAGAAGCTTAGGAAACTCTCAGACAACTTTAAACATTTTAGCATCTGAATCATAGGGGTGCCAGAGAAGAGGAATAGCAAGAAATTGAAAACTTATTTGAAATAATAATGAAAGAAAACTTCCTCAATTTGGTGAAGGAAATAGACATACAAGTCCAGGAAGCTCAGAGAATTCCAAACAAGTTGTACTTAAGGAGGTCCACACCAAGACACACCATAATTAATATACCAAAGGTTAACTGTGAAGAGAGAATCTTAAAAGCAGCAAGAAGAAAGAAGAGTGTTACCTATTCAGGAGTTCTCGTAAGACTATCAGCTGATTCTCAAAAGAAACATTGCAAGCAAGAAGGGAGTGGCAAAAAGTTTTCTTTTTAACTTCTTAAGCATTATTTATTTTATGAGAATATTTGTGTGACACAGTTTATGTGTTTGTGTAAGTATTTAAATGAGGTCAAGAAAAATGAAAGATTCTAAACTGTCAACAATAAAGCTATCTGGACATTAGAATTGCAGGTAGGGAGATGAAATATGTCTTTTAAAATATTTTTATCTATATCATTATTATTTGAGCTTATATAAAATACTTTATAGTTAAAGAAAAAAAACATGTACTGGTTTATTTATGGAAAATCCTTTTCTGGAACTATTTGGTGGCAAGCACAGAATGCAAATATATAGGTCAGTTTTATAGGCAGTAGAATTTCTGGGAAATACTGAGTACCACGTTCCAAATATGGTATAATAAGTAGCATTTTTTATTTTTCTGAAGGTATATTAGTGGTGCACACAACTGTAGTTACCAGACAATTAAATCAATCTGAGCATTTCCTTTCATCAAATGTGTAATGGAACTATTTACAAGGCATAAATATACCTAATGATTTAGATGCAAAATCTTATAGGCCTTTATGTGATAATTAAGAATATTTTAGGAAATTTTAAGTGTGAAGGTATTAATAAATAGATTGCACTGACATTCACTACACTGAGCTGTTTAAGGGCATGTGCTCTATATCACACATCCACTGATTCATTTATTTATCCAACAAATGGTTTTAAAAATCTCATTTCTAAATTTCTAACACCTTGCATAGAGTCTTGCACATAATGGGTGTTCTCCTGTCTTATTGAATATGTGAGTAAATGAGCAATTACTAGTCACTTACCAAAACTTATTTTTTTATACAAAGATTTTCTCAGTTTTTTGAAGAGGCATGCTGGGAAAATTATTTTAATAAAACTGCTTCTGCTAAAAGAATATACTTCCATCAAACCAGCATTGCAAGATTTGTTAAAGGGATTGCTTTAAGAAGATGAAGAAAAAGAGTGAGAGAGAGAGGAAAATAGGAACAAAGGGGGTAAAATGGGCAATGAATAAGTACCCATCAATAATAACCCTAAATGCAAATGGATTAAATGTTCCAATAAAAAGACATAGGGTAGCTGAATGGATAAGGAAACATTACCTGCACATATACTGCCTACAAGAGACCCATCTTGGAACAAAAGACCTACACAGACTGAAAGTGAAGGGTTGGAAAAGAATATTACAAACAGATGGACAGAGAACAAAAGCCATGGTAGCAAACTTATATCAGACAAAGGAGACTTCAACATGAAGACATAAAAGGGAAGAATCCATCAAGGAGACATAAATATTGCAAGCATATATGCACCCAACATAGGAACACCGAAATATATAGGAAAAATATTGGAAGACTTCAAGAAAGATATAGACAATAACACAATTATAGTAGGGGATTTTATCATCCCACTGTCAGTAATGGATAGATCTTCCAAACAAAATATCAATAAGGATATTGTGGAATGGAATGGTGCATTAGATCAAATGGACTTAACTGATATATACAAACCTTTCATCCCAAAGAAGCAAAATATACATTCTTTTCAAATGCACATAGGATATTTTCATTAGAAAATATGTGCTCTATCTATTTTCAGATAGAGCACATTATAGGACACAGAAGAAGCATCAACAAATTCAAGAAAATTGAAATCATATCAAGTACTTTCTTGTATCATAAAAGCTTGAAACTAGAAACCAATCTTAAAAAAATGCAAAAACATTCAAACTCATGGAGACTGAATAGCATGCTGTTAAACAATGAATGGGTTAATAATGAGATCAAGGAAGAAATAAAAAAGATTCTGGAAACAAATGAAAATGAACACATAATTCAAAACCTATGGGATACAAGGAGAGCAGTCCTGACAGGGAAGTTCATAGCAATACAAGCCTACCTAAAAAACGATAGAAACATTTCAAATAAACAACCTAACACTACATCTACAAGAACTGTAGGAACAACAAACAAAGCCCAGAGGAAGTAGATGGAAGGAAATAATCAAGATCAGAGCAGAATTAAATGACCTAGAGACTAAAAGAATAATTTAAAAGATCAAAAAATCCAGAAGATATTTCTTTGAAAAGATAAACAAAATCAAGAAACCTTTAACCAGAATCATTAAAAAAGGCAGGAGGACCCATATAAATAAAATAAGAAATGAAAGAGAAGAAATTACAACTGATACTACAGAAATACAAAGGATTATAAAAAATTACTATGAACAACTACATGCCAAAAAAATTGAAAATCTGGGTGAAATGGACACATTTCTAGAAAAATATAATCTTTCAATATTGAATCAAGAAGAAGCAGAAAGCCTGAACAGACCAATAACAGCTGGTGAAATTGAAGCAATAATAAAAACACTCCCAGAACACAAAAGCCCTGACCAGATGGTTTCACTGGAGAATTTTACAAAACATTTAAGGAAGAGCTAACTCCTTTCCATCTCAGGTTATTCAAAAAAATCCAAGAAGAGAGAGTACTCTCAAACTCTTTTTATGATGCCAGCATCATCCCAATATCAAAACCAGATAAAGACACAACAAAGAAAGAAAACTGAAGGCCAGTATCATTGATGAATATAGATGCTAAAATCCTCAACAAAATATTGGTAAACCACATACAGCAATACATTAAAAAGATTGCACACCATGATCAAGTGGAATTCATCCCAGGGATGCAAGGATGGTAAAATATTCACAAATCAATAAATGTAATGCATCACATACAAGAAAGGAAAGAGAAAATCACATGATAATATCAATGGATGTGGAAAAGCATTTGATAAAGTACAGCATCCACTTATGATAAAAACACTGAGCAAAGTGGGAGTACAGGGAGCATACCTCAACATAATAAAGGCCATATATGAAAAACCTACAGCCAACATTACATTCAACAGGCAAAAACTAAAAGCTTTCCCACTAAGATCAGGAACAAGACAAGGATGTCCACTTTCACCACTTCTATTCAACATAGTATTGGAAGTCCTAGCCATAGTGACCGGAAAAGAAAAAGAAATAACAGGCAACCAAATTGGAAAGATGGAAGCAAAACTGTCATTGTTTCCAGATGACATAATAGTATATGTAGAAAACCCTATAGGCTACACCAAAAAACTACTTGACCTAATAAGTGAATTTGGCAAAGCAGCAATATACAAAATCAATATTCAGAAATCAAAGACATTTTTGTACACCAACAACAAAATATAAATGGAAATCAGCCCTATGTGTGGTTCAGTGGATTGAGTGGCAGCCTGAGAACCAAAGTGTCACCAGTTCGATTCCCAGTCAGGGCATATGACTGGCTTGTGGGCCAGGTCACCAGGAGGGGGTGCAAGAGGCAACCACACATTCATGATTCTCTCCTTCTCTTTCTCCTTCTCTTCTCTTCTCTTCTCTTCTCTTCTCTTCTCTTCTCTTCTCTAAAAATGAATAAATGGAATCTTTAAAAATTTTCTTTTAAAAGAAAAAATCAGGAAAAGAGTCACATTTCCTATAGCAACAAGAAAAATAAAGTACCTAGGAATAAATCTTACTAAGGAGGTGAAAGACATATACTCAAAAAACTACAGAACACTAAAGAAAGAAATTAAGGAAGACACAAGTAAATGGAAGTATATACCCTGTCCATGGATTGGAAGAATGGACATCATCAAAATGTCTGTATTTACCCAAAGGAATTTATAGATTAAATGCAATCCTTATTAAAATACCAATGACATATTTCACAGACATAGAACAAACATTTCAAAAATTTATTTGAAGCATAGACGATCCTGAATAGCCACAGCAATCCTGAGAAGAACAAAGTAAGAGAGATCATAATACCTGATATCAAACTATATTACAAGGCCACTGTAATCAAAACCGTCTGGTACTGGCATAAGAACAGACACATAGATCAATGGAACAGAATAGGGAGCCCAGATAAACCCATATCTCTATGGTCAAATAATATTTGGCAAAGGGGAAAAAAGCATAACATAGAGTAAAAATAGTCTCTTCCACAAATGATGTTGGGAGATCTGGACAGCTACATGCAAAAAATAAAACTAGACTACCAACTAACATCATACACAAAAATAAACTCAAGAGGCATACAGGCCTTAAATACAAGTCATGACACCATAAAAGTCCTAGAGGAGAGTAGGCATGAAAACCTCAGATATTCTGTGGAGCAATATTTGTATCAATATGTCACCTAGAGTAAGAGACATAACTAAGAATAAACAAATGGAACTTCATAAAAATAACTTCTGCATATCTGGAGAAAACATTAACAAAATGAAAAGGGAACCAACCATACGGGAAAATACAGTTACCAATGATACCTTGGACAAGTGTTTGATTTCCAAAACACATAAAGAAGTCACATGACTCCACTCCAGGAAGACAAACAACCCAATGAAAAAATGGGCAAAGGACCTGAACAAACACTTCTCCAAGGAGGACATACAGAAGGCCCAGAGACATATCAAAAGATGCTTAGCAGCACTAGCCATCAGAGAGATGCAAATTAAAGCTACAATGAGATACCACTTTACACCAGTCAGAATGACCATCATAAACAAATCAACAAACAATAAGTACTGGAGAGATTGTGGAGAAAAGGGAACCCTAGTACACTGTCGGGCATGCAGACTGATGCAGCCACTGTGGAAACCAGTATGGAATTTCCTCAGAAAACTAAAAATGGAACTTCATTTTGACCTAGCAGTTCCACTGCTGGGATTATAGCCTAAGGATTCTATAAGACCAATCCTAAAGAACCTATGTACCCCAATGCTCATAGCAGCACAACTTATAATAGCCAAGTGCTGGGAGCAACCTAAGTGCCCATCAGTAAATGAATGGGTCAAAAACTATGGTATATTTATACAACGGAATGCTATACAGCATAAAGAAAGAAGGAGCTCCTACCCTTCCCAAAAGCATGGATAGAACTGGAAAGCATTATGCTAAGTGAAATAAGCCAGGCAGTGGAAGACAAATATCGTATGATTTCACTTATAAGTGGAACCTAATCAACAAAACAAACAAGCAAGCAAAATATAATCAGAGACATTGACATAAAGAACAAACTGAAAGTACTGGAGGGGACAAGGGAGGGCAATAAAGGGGAAAAGAAGGGGAAGGGTCATCAAGGTGGGGGTGGTTGGGGTGGGAGAAGTGGTAGTGGGAAAATGGAGACAACTGTACTTGAACAACAATTAAAAATGCAAAAAATAAAAATAAAAAAAAGGAAATTTAAAGAGAAATAATAAACCTCTACTTCATAGTGCTTTCCATTCCAGTGACACTTTAATAAATATTTATTTTGGGAAAAACTCAGAACTACATCAAATGTGGAATATTTATAAGAGAGAATGCTCAGGTTCAATAGCATGGGGGTCTTCAAATATTCCATATGCATGTGGATCAAGCTTAGACTTATTTCTTATTATTAGAGTGATTTAAATAAGGCCAATGAGTCAAAACTCCAGGAGATTTCATTTTATGGTGTAAGGGTGTCCTAAAATGATTTGAGATATGTGAATTTCTACTCACTGACAGCAGGATAAACAGTTGACAAGCAAAGGAGAGCATTTCATCAGGTGAGTGATTGGACTGGATGACTTTTAAGGCCTTTTCTAACCATACATAGTACTCTTTGGTTGAATAAGTGATGAATAAGGTGATACCCCAATTAACTCTATTTGAGTATAAGAATCAGATGCTCTAAATTCTAAGTCCCATAAACTTTCTGGGTAGATTTTTCTATCTTTGTAAAGACCTAGTAAACATAACATTAGGCAGAAATATTACTTGGAAAGGCACTAATTTTCTCTGCTTTCTTACAATGGTTTGTCTGTCATGCTTTTAGTCAGCTGCTATATATATAAAGTCTGAGTTGCTACTGGGCCAAAAAAATTTGTGTGTGTTACTGAGGTAGAGATGGTTTTAGGGGTTTCCTTTTAGTTATTTATAGCAGGGAATTGGTAAACTACAGTTTATATTGATCTTTCTGTTTCTCTAAATGTGTATTCATAAGAGGTTAAGAGTTGTTTTGTTATTTCCTTGAAAGAGTTTTCCAGCTATGTCTCTTTAAGTGTGGGCATATTTAATGTGCAATAAAAAAATAATTAGGTCCTATATGAATAGAGAACTCACAGTCTTTCCAGCATATCAATCCAATTATGTTTTGAGAAATTTCACACAAATTGGGGGTTAATTATTAACCACCAGTTATTTTTAACTCAACTCTCTATCTTAAACTATTATTAGTTTGCAAATGATTATAAGCAAAAATATTAATTTTCTCCTCTAAAAGGCAATACTGAAGAATAAGTATCATTATTATCTGTAAATTTCTATTCAGGTGAATTTCCACATTAAATTGCCAGTGAAGAATTTGAATAGACTAAATTTAAGTTTATTTCACAGCATAAACCATGTAAACATAATAATAGCATGTGCTTCAAAATAAGTACCTATTAATGGAATAAGTACCTTAAGAAATACCTCATTATTTTTATGAACTCATAATGATACATGTGGTATTTTGTTATTTTATTCCTTAAGTAGTCAATCATTCTGTTACTCTTAAAATGAAAAAAAGGACATTGATGCAATTTCAGGGGAGACCATTCAAAATTCTAACTAAACCATTGATATAACTTAATCAATTAACAAACTATTACAAAATTAGAGGGAGTTAAGAGAGCCAAGACAAAGGAAATGTAAAAGACTTTCCTGGAATCATTCCAAAAGGTTAAAAATTAAGAAAATCCATACTTTTCATAAGCAAAGAAAAATGCAATGGGAAGGAAAAAGAGCAACATGAGACCTTGTGGTTCTGAGTGAGTATTTCATTACAGATAGTTTCAATAAGTATGCTAAAAACACTTGGTAAAAATTTAGTAATCAAAAATACATAGAAACAATATAGGATATTAATAGAAATCTTTTATATCTTATTTTCGTTAGCTTAGACATTATTAGTGTTTTGTATCTTTTATTTTTTATACTTTTTAATTTATTTTTATAGAGAGGGGAAGGGAGGGAAAAACAGAGGGAGAGAAACATCAATGTATGGTTGCCTCTCGTGCACCCCCTACTGGGGACCTGGCCCACAACTCAGGCATGTGGTGTGACTGGGAATCAAACCAATGACCCTTTGGTTCACAGGCCAGCACTCAATCAATCCACTGATTTCCACCAGCAAGGGCTAGTGTTTTAATTTTTCAGTAACCAGTGGAGAGGGATAGGGGTATAAGAGGGAAAGAAGGGGAAGGGCCTCAAGGAATATGTATAAAGGATCCACACACAAGGCCAAAGGGGGGTAGGATTGAGGATGTGGGTGAGTGGGGGGGAAATGGAGTCAACCATACATGAACTACAATAAAAAAATCCTAAAATAAAAAAGTAAAATAAAAATAGATTTCCGCCAATATGGAGGCATAGGTAGATACACTTTGACCATTCACACAAACAAAAGAAAGACAAAAATAAATGTTAAAAAAATAACCAGAAATGCCAGAAAATAAAACTGTATGGAAATCTGACAACCAAGGAGTTAAAGAAGAAATATTCACCCAGACTGGTAGGAAGGGCAGAGACAGACAGCCTGGGTAGAGAGGACTCACAGCAAGATGGTGGTTGGAGGACTGGGATGTACAAGGCAGCCCCTGGCAGAGCAGGTGGTCCCACATTTGCATGCAGATAAAATAGGAGGAACAACTGGGAAGTGAGACTGTGCAACCAGGGTTCCAACCCAAGGAAATAAAATCTCAGCCCTCTGACTGAAAATATCTGTCAGGGTTGAGGTGGTGGGAGAAACTCCCCACTTCACAGGAGAGTTTGTTGGAGAGATCCACAGGGTCCTAGAACATACACAAACCCACTCACCCAGGAATCAGCACCAGAAGGGCCCAATTTGCTTGTGGGAAGAGGAAGAAGTGACTGAAAGCTAGCTGAGAGCTGAGCAAGTAGCATTGTTCCCTCTCAGACCACTCTCCTACATACAGTGCCAAAACAGCAAAGTGGGTTGCCTCACCTTGGTGAATACCTAAGGCTCTACCGTTGACTACATAACAGGTGCACCAAGACAAAAAAATATGGCCCAAATGAAAAAACACATCCAAGTTCCAGAAAAAACACAACTAAGCAATGAAGAGATAGCCAATCTATCAGATGCACTGTTCAAAACACTGGTAATCAGGATGCTCACAGAAATGGTTGAGTGTGGTCACAAAATAGAGGAAAAAGTGAAGGCTATGAAAAATGAAATAAAGGAATTCTTATAGGGAACCAATGGTGATGGGAAGGAAACTGGGACTCAAATCAACAGTTTGAAGCAGAACAAAGAAATGAACATTCAACTAGAACAGGGTGAAAAAAACAAGAATTCACAAAAACGAAAAGAAGCTTAGGAACCTCTGGAAGAACTTTAAACATTCCATCATCCAAATTATAAGGGTGCCAGAAGGAGAAGAGGAAGAACAAGAAATTGAAGACTTATTTGAAAACATATTGAAGGAGAACTTCCCCAATCTGACAAAGAAAATAGATTTCCAGGAAGTCAAGGAATCTCAGAGAGTCCCAAAAAAGTTGGACCCAAGGAAGCACACACCAAGGCATAACATAATTACATTTCCAAAGATGAAAAATAAGGAGAGAATCTTAAAAGCAGCAAGAGAAGAGGAGACAGTTACCTACAAAGGCATTCCCATAAGACTATCAGCTGATTTCTCAAAAGAAACCTTGCAGTCAAGAAGAGGCTGGAAAGAAGTGCTCAAAATCATCAAAGGCTAGAACCTGCATTCAAGGTTACTCTATCCAGCAAAGCTCTCATTTAGAATGGAAGGGCAGATAAAGTGCTTCCCAGATAAGGTCAAGTTAAAGGAGTTCATCATCACCAAGTCCTTATTATATGAAATGTTAAAGGGACTTATCTAAGAAAAAGAAGATAAACATTATGAGTAGTAAAATGACAAAAAACTCACAACTATGAACAAACTGAACCTAAAAAACAAAAAACAAAAAACAAAACCAAAACCAAAAATGAACTAAGCAAACAACTAGAACAGGAACAGATTCATAGAAATAGAGATCACATGGAGGGTTATCAGTGGGGAAGTGGGGGAATGGAAGAAAAGGTACAGAGAATAAGCGTAAATGTCAGGCAGAAAATAGACAAGGAGAGGTTAAGAATATTATAGGAAATGGAGAAGCCAAAGAACTTATATGCATGACCCATGGGGAAAGATGGAGTGAGGGAGGTACAGGGCAGATGGGAATAAAGGGGAGAAAAGTGGAACAACTGTAATAGCATAATCAATAAAGTATATTAAAATAAAAATAAAAATATATATTTTTAAAAAGAGTTATAAGTTTTGTCTTTGTAACAAATTAAAGATACGGTGGAAAAAACCTACAAGAGATTTCTGTTTATAGTTTCAGTGGAATAGCTTGTTTCAGATCACTGCTATCACTGAAGACAATGAATGAATAAAGCTGAATTAAAAAATCTGTTTAAAAACATATGACAGCTATTAAGAAAACTTGTTTATTGGGGCTAAGATTATGGAGAAAGAGGAACTGCAGAGTGGTGAGCTGAACTTCTGCAGTGACGTTTTTCCTGGGGACATTTGCTGATTGTGGTTACCGGGTAAGAGGCTGAGAACTGGTGGTGTTTCTGGGTAGAGGGGCTGTGCTCAAGGACAAAGTAACCAACAGTTTGAGAGGTCTTGTGGGACTGGAGAGACATAAATGGAGGCTTTGGGGGCTAAGTTCCCAGTGAGAAGGAGAGTGGGGAAAACAGAACTCTTTCACTTTTTGAGATACTTTTTGAAATCTGAAGCTTCAAGGAACAGGAGGCTCCAAAGCCAAGGCCTCTGAAAAACAAAGAAATACATTTCAGCAGCCTCAAGGTAGTGATGCAGAAAAATTCAGAACCCATCAGATAGAAGGCCTCTGTGGATGCAGCAATCTCAAGAATGAATCCCTGGAGGATTATATCCTAAAAGAAGACAGGAAATACAAGTAAATAAAAACTGAACAGAATTGTTGCCCACTCTCTTTTGCCTGATTCACTTCAGTCTGAGAGGAGAGAGGGAACCTTTTATGCAGGAAGATATATTTGGAGACTTTTTTTCCCCAGAGAATACCTGACATTAATAAAATATTACTAGTTTTGCCAAGCCAAGTTACAGGGCCATAGCCTAAAATATTTTTAGAAATCATCTCATGGGTGATTCAAACATAGGCATTAGTAGAACAAGGACTTTCAATGATATGCCCCATAAATAGGGGGAAATATGGGTAAAATAGAAGTAATTGCAGATCTCACCGAAGTTCAAAATATATGAAAAAAAGAATCAAATACAAATTTTAGAATAAAAACAATAACTGAAATAAAAAGGCAGTAATAGTTTATTTATTTATTTTTAAACTTTTTTTATTGTTGTTCAAGTATAGTTGTCTCCATTTTCCCCCCACCACTCCCCTCGCCCAACCCCAACCATCCCCACCTGTCACCCTTGATCCTATTCACCTTTCCTTTTGTTCATGTGTCCTTTATAGATATTTCTGAAAATCCTTCCCTCTTTCTCCCCCCATTATACCCTCCCACCTTCCCTCTGGTTACTGTTAGTTTGTTCATAATTTCAATGTCTCTGGATATATTTTGCTTGCTTGTTTGTTTTGTTGATTAGGTTCCACATATAGGCAAGATCATATGGCATTTGTCTTTCACTGCCTGGCTTATTTCACTTAGCATAATGCTTTCCAGTTCTATCTATGCTTTTGGGAAGGGTAGGAGCCCCTTCTTTCTTTCTGTTGCATAGTATTCCATCGTGTAAATGTACCATAGTTTTTGATCCATTCATTTACTGATGGGCACTTAGGATGCTTCCACTACTTGGCTATTGTAAATTGTGCTGCTATGAACATTGGGGTGCATAGATTCTTTTGGATTGGTGTTTCAGGGTTCTTAGGCTATAATCCCAGAAGTGGAATTGCTGGGTCAAAAGACAGTTCCATTTTTAGTTTTCTGAGGAATTCCATACTGTTTTCCACAGTGGCTGCATCAGTCTGCATGCCCACCAACAGTGTACTAGGGTTCCTTTTTCTCCACATCCTCTCTAACACTTGTGGTTTATTGATTTGTTTATGATGGCCATTCTGACTGGTGTAAAGTGGTATCTCATTGTGGCTTTAATTTGCATCTCTCTGATAGTTAGTGCTGCTGAGCATCTTTTCATGTGTCTCTGGATCCTCTGTATGTCCTCCTTGGAGAAGTGTCTGTTTAGGTCCTTTGCCCATTTTTTCATTGGGTTGTTTGTCTTCCTGAAGTGGAGTCATGTGACTTCTTTATGTATTTTGGAGATCAAACACTTGTCCAAAGTATCATTAGCAAACATGTGTTCTGATACAGTTGGTTCTCTTTTCATTTTAATGCTGTTTTCTTTAGCCATGCAGAAGCATTTTATTTTGATGGAATCCCATTTATTTATTCTTTCCTTTATGTCCCTTGCTCTAGGGGACATATCAGTGAAAATATTGCTGTGTGGAACATCTGAGATTTTCCTCCTTATGGTCTCCTCTAGGAGTTTCATGGTGTCACAACTTGTATTTAAGTCTTTTATCCTTAAATTTATTTTTCTGTATGGTTTATGTTGGTGATAGAATTCCATTTTTTTTGCAGGTAGCTGTCCAGATCTCCCAACACCATTTGTTGAAGAGGGTATTTTTATCTACCCTTCCATTCTAAATGAAAGCTTTCCTGTATAGAGTAATCTTGGATGGTGGTGCTTGCCTTTCATGATTTTGAATACTTCTTTCCAGCCTCTTCTTGACTGCAAGGTTTCTTTTTGGAAATCAGCTGTAGTTTTATGGGAACTCCTTTATAGGTACCTGTCTCCTTTTCTCTTGCTGCTTTTAATGTGTCTTTTATTTTTTATCTTTGGTAATGTAATTATGCTATGCCTTGGTGTGTGCTTCCTTGGGTCCAACATTTTTGGGAATCTCTGAGTTTTCTAAACTTCCTGGATTCTATTTTCTTTGCCAAATTGGGGAAGTTCCCCTCTTCTTCTGGCACACCTATGATTCGGATATTGGAATATTTAAAATTGTCCTGGAGGTTTCTAAGCCTCTCCTCATTGTTGTGAATTCTTGTTTTTTTCATTCTCTTTTGGTTGAATGTTAATTTCTTTGTTCTGCTCCAAACCATTGACTTGAGTCCTGGTTTCCTTCCCATCACTGTTGGTTTTCCTTTATTTCATTTTCCTTTATTTCACTTTGCATAACCTTCACTTTTTTCTCTATTTTGTGACCACACTCAACCATTTCTGTGAGCATCCTGATTACCAGTGTTTTGTATTGTGCATCTGATAGATTGGCTGTCTCTTCATTGCTTAGTTGTATTTTATCTGGAGCTTTGATCTGCTCTTTCATCTGGGTCATTTTTTTTTTTTTTTTGTCTTGGCACATGTCTTACATAGTCAGGGGTGGAGCCTTAGGTATTCACCATGGCGGGGCAAACTGCTTTGCTGCATTGTGGTTCTGTATATGAGGGAGGGATCCAAGAGGGAACAATTCCAGTTGCTCAGCTCTTAGCCAGCTTTCAATCACTTTCACTGCTACACACAAGCAAATTGGGCCCTTCTGATGATGATTCCCAAGTGGGTGGGTTTTTGTACCTTCTAGGACCCTGTGGGTCTTTCCAGCAATCTCTCCTGTGAGGTTGAGAATTTCTCTCAGTGCCTCAACCCCCAACATGATTTTCAGTCAGAGGATTTGGGGCTTTATTTCCTTGTGTTGGAACCCTGGGTTGTACAGTCTGTCTTGCTCCCCTAGTTGTTTCTCCTGGTTTATCTGCATGCAAATGTGTGACCACCTAATCCACCTGGCATTGCCTGGCCTTGAGTCTTCTCCCTGGCTGCCTGTCTCTGATCCTCCTACTGGTCTGGGTGCGTGTTTCTTCTTTAACTCCTTGGTTGTCAGACTTCCATACAGTTTCATTGTCTGGAAATCTGGGTGTTTTTTGTTTTTACATTTGTTTCTGTCCTTTTGGTTGTATGAGGGGCAAAGTGTATCTAGCTATACGTCCATCTTGGTTGAAAGTCAGTAATGGTTTAAACAAAAGGCTGTACACAAGAAACAGGATTAGTGAAGGTAAATCTTAGAAACCAAGCAGAGCCTTTGGAAGAAAAAGTAAAAAATTTAGAAAAAATCATAAGAGGCATACTGATATAGTGAAAAATTTAACATATGTGAAATAGAAATCCCATAAGGAGAAGACAGAAATAATGCAGTAGGAATGTTTGAAGAGTTAACATGGCAAGGAAGGAAAATCACAGTGTAATTTCTCCCTCCTAGTTTATTAAGCTGAAGAATTATGATTTGTATATACACCCATATATGCACACACATATATGTGTGTGTGTGTGTATATGTACATACAGGTGTGGGCAAAAGTAGGTTTGAAGTTGTGAGTACACAAGTTTATTCTCATATTATTTATTAGTTATTATATTATTTACTTGTATTATAACTATAATACATATATATTACCCTTAGATAACAAATGTAAATAGGTAAAATACATATTTTTTTTTTAATTTTTTTTATTTTAATGATTGTTTAAGTACATTTTTCTCCCCTTTACTCCCAATCAAGCCCACCCACCCCCCTCCCATCTTCCCTCCCATTACCACCCTCCCCCTAGTTTTATCCACGTGTCTTTTAACTTTGTTCCTGCAAACCCTTCCCCTTTTCCCCT